>SRQA01001232.1:0-11702 GCA_018360365.1 Claviceps citrina
CCCCCCCCCCCCCCCCCCCCCCCTGTCCAAAAAAAAAAAAAGCCGTTTCCCCCCCCCAAGAAAGCCGTTTCCCCAAGAAAGCCGTTTTCCCAAGAAAGCCGTTTTCCCTCAAGAAAGCCGCTTCCGCAAAGACTCGCTGCGTACTCGCGCCACGGCCATCACACCGCTCTCTCGGTCACCCCGAAACTCCCAAACAAACCTCAAAACAACAACAACCATGGCTCCCAAGAAGATTCGATGTGGTGCCAAGGAGTGTCGGGAGCCTGCTCAACGCATCGTCGGCGACTGCGGCTTCTGTAAAGGTCACTTTTGCGGCAAGCACCGGCTGTTGGAGGACCACAAGTGCAGCGGACTCGAGGACGTGAGTCGACGGGCCCATGGATCGTCCCAAAGCTGAATCTGCTAACATGTTTGCTCCTGCCTTTTTTTTTACTTTTTTGAAGTGCAAGAAGCAGTCGCACGAGCGCAACGCTGCGCAGCTGGAAGCCGAGCGAACGCAGGTCATCCGAGGCGTCTAGATGGGGCAACGCGCCAAAACGTTTCCAAGTCCGGCCGCTCCGTGCAACCGTCTCACCAGGAATCTACTCCGCACGTCGCATCTGATTGCCGCAACGACCCTTCATCTTCCGTTCTCGGACTTGGATCGATGGAACATGATGTTACGACTTTGCTCTTCTTCTTCTTCTTTCTTTATTCTTTGGGTTATCTTGCTAGGTGATTTCTTTTTTGCCTTTTTTTTTTCCTAGTCTCACCCGACGAGTGACTCTCACGCCTGGAGGCGTGTCTTTGGGTAGCAAGAAGCCCAGAGGCGGGAAGAGTTCGCCAGTGTATTCTATCCAGGGGGATCCTTCGGGCGGAACAGAAGCGGGAACAGTCGCACGGCGTGAGGGCGTTATTTGCCGATTCATCATCTTTCATGGCTCGATCTAAAGGAGATCATTTATATTTACTCTGAATTCAGATTCGCAGCCAATGACTCTCATCTTTCCGAGCTGCGTGTGTTCAAATGAAAAAGAAAAGACGCCCCCAACGGCTAGATTGCCATCACAATCAATTATTCCGATAAAGGCAGCAATACATACAATGTACATCAGGTCACTCTCCCCCCCAACAAGTGCCTTGGGTATCAACGACGAACAGAAACACTCTGAAAACAAGGCCGCAACTTGGCCGCCGCAGAGGACTGACTCCAAGTGTCGTGTCGTGTCGTGTAACCCCCGTTTTTTTTTCCTTCCCTCTTTTCTCGTACGGCATGCCATGCAACGCCTGGGTGGGTGCATCGTCGCCGTGTCCGCGCTCGAGTGGTGGATCGGATCGGGGCTTATTTTAGCTTTGCGCTTGCTTTGCCAGAACATACCATTTTGCATGATGCATATGTACCTATGTATGCAGGGTGTCTGTCTGTGCTGAACCTGGGTGCATACGTAGGTAGGTACATAACAATGTGCATATATAGGACCTGACCAACCCCCCCCCCCCGCTCCGCCTCCTCCCGCGGCGGATACAGGCTACAGCAAGGGCGGCAAGTCGAGCTGTCGCAGCGGTATGACTGCCGGCGGTTTTTTGTGCTTTTCCCCTTTTCCATGGATTGGTGATTGGGGGAGAGGGGGGGGGAGGCGGAGAAGAGGGAAGAGGGAAGAGACGAGGCAGGGGGAGAGAGAGAGAGAGAGAGAGAGAGAGAGAGGTGGGTGGGCATGGGGCGGAACCTGGCCTAGTTTTGTAATGGTTCATGTATTCATTTCATTTTGTTATGGCGCCTTGTTGCGACGAGGGTCGCTCACTTTCAAAGCCGGGTATGACCTCAATTTTGATGGACGTCTTTTCGGCGAGCACCTCCTCCTTCTTGATGACTCGTCCGCCATCGCCACCGCCTCCGCCATCACCATCTACATCTTGCTTGACGGCCCGCTCCTGCCCGACCCGTCGCCCTCGCCCTCGCCCCTCCGTCACCTTCTTGCGCTCGGCAGCCCTGCACAGACCCCGGAGGCCGAGGTCGCAGTCGCCGCAGCGTCTGCCGACGGGGAGGCAGACCGTCTGGCCCAGGCCCACGAGCAGCCAGTTGATTTCGCGCCACTTGTCGCGCGGGAGCCACGACTGGAGGGCCAGGCGCGTCTCCTCCGGGTTCTTGGTCCTGTGCCACCCCCAGAGGTTGGTGATGCGGTGGACGTGGACGTCCACGCCTATGCCTTCGGTGCGGTCCCACGCTGCGGAGAGGCAGAGGTAGGCCATCTTGGGGCCGACTCCGGGGAGGGACGTGAGACCGGTGATGGTGTCGGGTATGTCGCCCTTCCATTGGTCTCGTAGGATGATGGCGGCCTGTTTGATGTACCTGTTTGGGCGTTAGCGGTCTTTTTGAAACCCAAGGAAGGGCTGAATTGCAAGAAGAAAATAAAAAGAAGAAACAAAAACGAGGGAAAAGGGTTCAACCTCCACCGTACTTTGTCTTGTTGTTGTGAAATCCAACCGCCCAAATCAGCTCATTCAGGACTTGCGCATCGACGGCCAAGATGTTCTCCAGATTCAAGCCCACCGGTGCGCCGGGCCTATGGGCCGGCAGCTCCGTCTTGAGCCTCTGCATGGCCACGGCGTTGACCGTGTCCTTGGTCTGGCTGGACAGCATCAGCGAGATGAGCGTGTGGAATCGCTGGTCCCTGGCAGAGGCACTCCGGTCGGCCAGTCTCTCGCAGCCCATGGTGTCTACCGCTGCGCCGTGGGCAGACCCGCCCGGTGCTCGCATCTTCTTCACAGCGTTATACATGTCCTCCCAGTCCGGCGGGGGCGAGGTGCTCGCTCCGTTGCCCGTCATGGGGTCCGTCTTCTGGGCAGCTGATTTGCGGGCACGGCGGGTTGGCGAAGCTCCTGGTGGCACGGGAATGGACTGGACGGAATCGTCCAGGAGCTCCGTCTTGACCGATTTGACTGGCGACGTTTCCGTTTCCGTCTTCGTCTTCGTTGTTCTTGTTCTTGTTCTTGTTGTTGCTGTTGCTGTTGCTGTGGCTGTGGCTGTGGCTGTAGCTGTTGATGTTGCTGCTGCTGCTGCTGCTGCTGTTGTTGTTCGCAGACGCTTTCTGGGTGGTGGTGCCCCGAAGGAGTCCTCCATGTCGTGAGGTCGTGTCTGGGAGCCATTCTGTGAGGCCGATGGCGATGCTGCCGCGTAAGCGAAACGGGAGAGGGAGCGTGTGGTTCGTCGGGGAGTGATGGCGTCATGCTCGAACAGTTTGGCCGTGTGTCTCGACGGTCTTGAGGATCGCATGATCTTGGGGTGCGCTGCAGGCTGCAGCTGGGGCCACCGGCGATGAATCGATGCCAGATGGGTTGCGGCGATGTCGCTGTCCTGGGGATGATGTGCGACAGAAATGCACTCGGAATGTGCTCGGGAGTGGTTTGCCGATGCATGTGCCCAAGGCAGAAGAGCTTAGGTTGTGATTCGTTGGGATGACATAGTGAAGTGGAGAAAAGGGGAAGATGGTCATCATTTCATACAAATCAACCTCTTTTACAAGTTTGCACTCTGTTACAGACATGGACGCCCAAATGTTTCAATACACAATTGACGCAGTCGTGTCGTGCCGCACACGATGGAGTAAGCATGATTGTCAAGCGTTTTCCAGCTACCTAGTACTGTACAGGGTAGTATACCGTGGCACGGCATGCTGATTTTCCAGAGTCATGTACACCACGGCATTGTTGTTTTACCTGTGTAGCTGAAATCCCTCACCTGTACACGAACAGGCACAATGGTCTCGATGTGAAAGCCACCAATTCGTTTCGTTGAGTGTGAATACCTGCGGCACTCTGTGACGTACGAGGCCATCCGGGTTCCATCCGGCTTCCAGCCTTGGCCCTGCATGTACGAGGTGACCCCCCACGTGCTTTGATCAGACCCTCCCGTCAACAGCCAACTCTTTGCTTTCTATTCTTGGCCACGCCAACAAACAAACTGAATCTGCTCGGATTACAGCTTTCTCATATCAACAACAGCACGAATGCAGTCTCCGCTCTTCATGGACTCGAATGCCGAGTTCATCTCGCCCAGGGTCTTGCGGTGGGTAATGAATTCGTCGACCTTGAGAGCACCGCTCATGTAATCATCGACAAGGCCGGGAAGCTGAGAGCGACCCTTGATCCCACCAAAAGCACAGCCCTTCCACACTCTGCCCGTGACAAGTTGGAAGGCTGCATGAACGGGTTAGCAAACGGCCAACACGTGCAATGACAGGCGGTATGTATTCCCACTTACGTCGGGTGGAAATCTCTTGGCCAGCGGCAGCTACACCAATGATGATGCTCTGACCCCAGCCCTTGTGGCAGGCCTCAAGGGCAGCACGCATAACGCTGACATTGCCTGTGCAATCAAACGTGTAGTCGCAACCACCATCCGTCATTTCAATCAACTTTTCGACAATGGTCTGGCCCTTCAAGTCGTTGGGATTGACAAAGTCTGTGGCACCAAACTTTCGGGACCATTCTTCCTTGGCAGGGTTGACGTCAACAACGATGATCTTGCCGGCCTTGTTGACTACGGCACCCTGAACGACGGACAGACCGACACAGCCTGCACCAAAGATGGCAATGTTGGAGCCCTCCTCCACCTTGGCAGTCACACGGGCAGCCCCGTACCCCGTCGTTATACCACATCCCAGAAGACAGGTGCGGTCCATGGGAGCTTCAGGTTGAACTGCGACGACGGAAATATCGGCAACAACGGTGTATTGTGAGAAAGTCGAGGTTCCCATGAAATGAAGCAAGTCCTTTCCCTTGCACTTGAATCGAGAGGTTCCGTCAGGCATCACTCCTTTACCCTGGGTGGCTCGAATCTTGCCGCAGAGATTGGTCTTGCCGGATTTGCAAAACTTGCATTCCTTGCACTCGGGAGTACTGGTCGTCTCAATCGTGATTAGCGAAAAAGGTCCCGAGCGAGCTCATTCCGACACAGGGGCGGACGGGTCACGCACTAGAGGGCGACAACATGGTCACCAGGCTTGACGTTGGTGACACCTTCGCCAACCGATTCGACAATGCCAGCTCCTTCGTGTCCCAGGACAATGGGAAAAGCGCCTTCGGGATCTTTCCCAGACAGAGTGTATGCGTCTTCGGCCCGTGTCAGCTTGAGTGCATCTGTTGCTATTCGAAGAAGAGCATCGCACCTGTGTGGCACACGCCAGTATAGTAAATCTGAATTCTGACCTCGTGAGCCTGGGGAGGGGCTACCTGGATGTCTTCGATGGCAAGTTCCTTGCCGGCTTCCCAGGCTACGGCAGCCTTGCAAGTGATGGTCTAAGGGTGGGCGTTGAAGGTCAGTGGCTTTGAGCTTCCTATCGCGAAGTGGGGTCATGATGGAGGGGTCACTTTGCTGCTGGAGTTGTCATCGATACGAGCTTACCTTTCCCACAGTTTCGGCCATGATGTGGACTGATCACCAGCAAGAGGGATATCTAGTGACTGACGAGAATTCGACAGGGACACTGATGCGCGTGCAGCCGCAATGGTGGTTTGTGGTGGCAGGATAGATGGAAAGCAATGTCAGGTGTCTCCCGGATTAGCTGCAGAATTGCTTGATGAAGAAGTCTGAAATGATCCCCCCCATTGCCCCGCCAAGCGGTCGCCTGACGGTGGAAAACGTCAGACGTACGTACGTGTGCCGTGTGGTCATCGCACTTGCCGCCCGCGCTGGGACGCGAGATGCCGACCCAAGCCTCGCCCGGCGCCAGTTACTCGGCTGTCACCAAGAAAATGCCACCAGGGATTTGGTCATGATCCCATCTTTTTCCAAAAGAGCAATGAGGATTCTGTCACGAATGCAGCTTTCCTCTTTGGGCTTGAAATCTTCCGTAGTACCTGCCTAGTAATAATTTGCCGATGAAAACCTGGCGCACCTGTGATTGGGTCAGAGCCTGAGGCTTGCTGTGGTGGACCAGGAAACGAACGAATCGGTTAAATACCGGCCCGCAAAGCCCCCTTGCCTCGTGGCCCGTAGGAGCTCCAAAATCCAAAATTTGTACAGAAACGCGTCTGCGCGCTCTCTGCATCGCCGCCAGCGTGGTGAGAACAAAACATCGTCACGACGCAAACGCTGCGGCAACCGAACCAGCAAACCGTCTCCACAAGAAGATACCCGATCGAATAGACAGAAACTGAGTCGCCAGGTCTATGGCACCAACCCAAAAAATCTTGATCGTCTGAGATTCCGCAAGGCAGGCAGGGTCGCACGGGGCACAATGGCTCACCGATTCATGGTCCCTGATTCAAGCCCTGCGCCGTCGACGCCAGACAAGGACTCGAATAATGGAATGACCTACTCTTTCCTCGCTGACAATCCCTCGACTACACCTGCGGGACCTCCACCATCTTCGCAGGCCTCGTTCACTCCGGCTGGAGCACCATCAGAACCATATTTTGGCAGCTCTATTATCTCAAGCGTAAACCCAGGCAGTAAGCCCTTGGGATCGGGGGCCAGCCAATCACAGACCTCATCCTTCGGACGAAACCTGTTTGGACGGAATGAGAGCTTCAATGCGCCGCTGGGTCAGTCCATAAGAGGACGAGGGCGACAACCGTCGAGCCTGAGCCAGCAGTTCAGTATCAGTGACGAGGAAGCCGAAGAAGAGAAGGAAGACGACGACGAACCTGAGTTGCCACCGCACAGCTTATTCAGAAAATCTAGCGCATTCTCGAAACGGGCGGGAAAGGATGACGCCAACGCTGACGGCGAAGACATCGAGGCGAAGATGTACAGATACATCGAAGAGGACCTGGAAGCAGCAAAGGATGCGGAGGGCGACAAGAAAGAAGGCGAGGCAGAAAATGATGACAAATTGTCCGAGGAAGAATCCGACGACGGGGATTTGTTCCTCAATATGCGACACGACGATCGGCCCTACGGTCAGCCCATTATCGGAGAAGGCGACGATTTGATCATGCTGAACACACCAGCAGCCACTGAGAGAGTGCGAAAAGAAGCAGAAGACATATTCAGACGGTCAACAGCACAGCTGGGTGGTTCTACTTGGAAGAAGCAAGTTTCCTTTGCTGCCATTGCCAAGGACATTTACACCCGACAAGACGCCGCGCGAATCACCGAATCGCACGACTTGATCATGAAGACAGAAGACCTGGTACTTCGGCTATATGACGAAGGGATTGGAGCAGAAGACGATGCAGCAAAGATGGACAACTCATTAGCCAACATTACGTACCAACTGATCAATCTCTGGAACAGTCACGTGGAAAAATTGCCCCGACCTGAAGGGGAGGACTTTGCAACCATTGGACCTGGAGACAACGCCGAGCCTTTGGAAAAAGCTGCTTATGTTGCGCAACTGATCTTGCGAATCCATCACAACCGATTTGAGAACGACGCTGACAATGACGAGACGACAACCCCGTTGCCCGAAGTGTTGTTTGATTGGCAAAGGAGCAGCCATAATCTTTACCACGATCAAATCGGGAAAATCAGGTGCTTCAAACCAAGCCCTGCCTGTCACAGTTTGTACTGGCAAACGCTTCGAAACGCGCTTCTACGAGGCCACGTGAGTGGAGCGTCTCAATTGTTGAAAGATGCTGGCTGGGAACATGTTAGCAAGGGCGCACAGGCCGACAAGGCGTATATGGGTACAGCTCTCGAAAACGTTTGTCGATTCGCCGACGCCGCTAGTGAGATACTGGACAAATGTCCGGCCTCGCGAGGTGACTGGGATATCTGGAACAGCAGCTGGACTCTGTTCCGGGTCCAGGCACGGGGCTCCCTCGACAGGCTCGCGCTCTTCGCAGAAGGTCGTGACATGTCATCTCTGGACGGTAGGTACTCTCCAAAACCGCAATCCATGTCCGTAATGGCACGAAAGGCATCAAGCCAGATTCCGTGGGACGTCTACGAGAATTTGCAGATGGTGTATAACATCATTCTGGGCAACGACGAAGCTATACTGGAGATTGCGCAGGACTGGTGCGAGGCAACCGTGGGCTTGCTGGGATGGTGGGATGACGGAAGTCAGCGGCATCGGAATCTCAGGCTGTCAGAATCACGAGGCTTCGGAGCTTCTGGATCCCAATTTAGAGGCTCGTCCGAGTACCTTGATCGTCTTGGCTCTGCATTCCACTTGGTTCTACAATCGGACATGAGTCCGAATCCCCTGAACGCGGTCGAAGTCGCCATTGCCTCGTGCTTCGAAGGCAATGTAAATGGCGTGATTGGTCTCTTGAGGACCTGGTCGCTTCCGGTGGCATCCTCAGTCGCCGAGATTGCCTCGTTGGGTCAGTGGCTGCCGCCTACAGAGACAAGAAAGGCTCCATCAATGGGCGCTCTGGACATGGATGATCTTGCTCTGCTGGGCATACTGCCACCAACGGACGACGAGCTTGAGGGCATCAAAGACATGACACTCGTCCTATACGCAAGAGAATTGGCGGGAATAGAGCGTCTGTCTGCTCAAAGAGACGGGTGGGAGATTGCCATCCAGGTGCTTGGCAGAATGGATCTGCCAAAGAAATCGGAGGAGATTATAGCAGAACTGCTCCGCGACCTACTGGCCACCCTGAACGAGAAGTCTGGCACTACAGTCGACCGGATGTGGAGGATTTTGAATGATCTTGGCATGATTACCTATGCCGAGGAGACTGCAGAGGTGAGCTACCCTCCCCCGGATAGGCCACAAACAGAAACCGTGAAAGCGAAGCTGACAACGGGCCGCACAGCACTTCGCAGACATTCTTTCAAAAGAATCGCACCGGTTTGGTGAGGCACTCTGGTACTATGCCCTGTCGCATCGACCCGGTAAAGTGCGAGAAGTGTTGAACCTTCTCATGTCCTACTCGCTCATTCAATCCACGGCTTTCCCGCCCGAGCAGGATCTGGACGATGATCTGCGGGCCTTGCTGCGGAAGAGAACAGAGACATTGGAGCGTCGTGCGAAGCAAGATTTGGAAGCAGCTCAGCTCCTGGGACGGATGCTGAGCGGTTACGCCACTCTGCGCACATTCTACGAGATGCGAGACGAGCAAAAACTGGACGCAATGCCCGACGGCAAAGCAAAGGTGGTTCGAAAACAAGCTGCTACCGCCCTGGTGGCGGTCATTTCGAGTGCGGATGATAACATTCGAGGGGGACTATATGATGACACTCGAGATGCGGTCGTGAGCGAAGACTTTTTGTTGGCGCTGCTCGGCGAGGCCACCGTCTTTATCAACCGATCGCCCTGTGTATTCTCTCTTGATCAGATAGAAATCGTGCTCAAGGCCGTGGAGGATCTGCAAACGGTCGGCTCACGGGTCTACGACAGCTGCGACACCTTTCTGGAGCTGGTGCTCGCCTCCGGCCAAGGCCTGAAGGGCTCCACGCCGGCGGATCTGATGCAGAAGTCGACGGCGTCGCTCAGCGGGAGCAGCTACGTCCTGAGCGGAAGCTTGATGCTGGCAAGCCATGTGCAGAGATCAAGGCTCGGCGAGGGGAAGATGACGCCCCGCGGGTGGGATTGGCGGAAGGGATGGCAGGCGTCGAGCAAGGGCGAGGACGTGCTTCGGAGGCTTCGCCTGGGATTGTCGAGGGACCTGGCGACGCTGTGGCTGGAAGATGCGGACGGGTGTTGCTAGCTTTGGAAGTAAAAAAAACGCGTTGCTAATGTACGGGTTTTTTTTTTTTTTTTTTTTTTTTTTTTTTTGGCGCAGATGTTGGGCGGCTTGGGCCCTTGGCCTGTGAGACAGAGGGCAAGACGGGAGGGGAAATGCTTGAATGTAGGATAAAGGCGTTGGAAGCACATGTGTGGTGTTTTTCATTATTATTGTTTGTTGTTGATCAGCAATGGCGGTAGAGACGGGTCTGTCTGTGTCTGTCTTGGCACGGTGAAATGCGAAATGCGGAATGCGGAATGCGGAATGCGGAATGCGGAATGCGAATTGTCCGTGGTGGGACGGACGAAGACGACGAGCGAGAGCCGTGGCTGCGGCGTGGCGTGTAAGATTCCGCAAACAAGTGTCGCTTGTCGAGTTGTCAGCCCCGGACGGCTGACCACTGACCAGTGACGAGACGTCGGAGCCGGCATTCCAGAATTCAAGCCTGCCTGACCAGTCAGACTTCTGCCATTGACCGTGACCACTCTGGTCCGAGGAAGCAGTGACCCCACCAAACCGTCTTGCGAGCAATCCGAGCACAGTCAGACAGCAGCCAGACAGGCAGGAAGGAAGGAGCGCGGCGGGCCGGCTATTAATACGTGGAATCATATTCTGAAACAACCAACAACCGCCCTTCGTCCTTTTTCCTCACCTCTCTCCGTGCTGCCAAACGTTGCTCTTGATGCTGCCGGGCCGCACCATGGCCTCGATTGAACTGGCGAATCGCTCAGGAGGCGCCATGACGGTAGGACTTTTCTTCCCACAACTAACTGTGAGCGCAAGACTAACTTGAATTTTTTTCTCCTTCTTCGTGTTCAACCTCCTAGACGCTCCTCCGACGTGCATCGCCGGCGCTGCGCCTGCCCAACGCGCCGCGACAACGACCGTTTTCCAGCGTCAAGTCTCTCCCGCCCACCTACGAGAAGCTCTTCGCCAAGTACACGGACGTGCGCAAGGTGCTGGGCTCTCAGCGCCTGACGCTCGCCGAAAAGATCCTCTACAGCCACCTCGACAATGTGCACGAGTCGCTGCTGTCCAACACGTCCGACGGGCGGGACGTCCGCGGCCGGGCCAACCTGCGGCTGAAGCCGGACCGGGTCAACATGCAGGACGCCTCTGCGCAGATGGCGCTCCTGCAGTTCATGTCGTGCAATCTCGAGAGGCCGGCGATCCCGGCCAGCATCCACTGCGACCACCTGATCGTGGGGTCCAAGGGCGCCGAGGACGATCTGGAGGCGGGCATCGCGGCCAACCGGGAGGTCTTTGACTTTCTCGAGTCGGCCGCGCGCAAGTACGGCATGGACTTTTGGCCGCCCGGCGCCGGCATCATCCACCAGACGGTGCTGGAGAACTATGCCCGGCCGGGCCTGATGATGCTGGGCACCGACAGCCACTCGCCCAACGCCGGCGGCTTGTGCACCGTGACCATTGGCGTGGGCGGTGCCGACGCCGTGGAGGCGCTGGTCGGCGCGCCGTGGGAGCTCAGGGCGCCCAAGATGCTGGGCGTCGAGCTGACGGGCAGGCTCGGGGACTGGGCCTCGCCCAAGGACGTGATCCTGCGGCTGGCCGGCGAGCTGACGGTCCGCGGCGGCACGGGATCCATCATCGAGTACTTTGGCGACGGCGTCGACACGCTGAGCCTGACGGGCCAGGCCACCATCTGCAACATGGGCGCCGAGGTGGGCGCCACGACGAGCATCTTCCCCTACACCGAGGCCTCGGCACGCTATCTGCGCGCCACGCGCCGCGGCGGCGCAGTCGACGACGTCGAGGCGCTGCAGCACTTTGGCTTCGACTTCCGCGCCGACGCCGGCGCCGAGTACGACCGCGTCATCCGCATCAACCTCTCGGAGCTGGAGCCGCACATCAACGGGCCCTTCACGCCCGACCTGGCCACGCCGCTGAGCCGGTTCCGCGCCACGGTCGAGGACCAGCAGTGGCCCGAGAAGCTGTCGGCCGGCCTGATCGGCAGCTGCACCAACAGCTCGTACGAGGACATGACGCGCGTCGAGTCGCTCCTCCGCGAGGCGGCCGACGCGGGGCTCCGGCCCGCGGCCGACTTCTACATCACGCCCGGCAGCGAGCAGATCCGCGCG
>SRQA01001233.1:0-11697 GCA_018360365.1 Claviceps citrina
CTATTATTAAGTAGGCTTATAAGATCTCCTATTAAAGTTAGGAAGGCCTAGGGGAGCTAACTATTGTGTTAGCTCTCGCCCTAAGCCTTAGGGAGGCCTGTAAAGTGCTGCTTCTATTACATATAAATATCTTTACTAATTTGCTATACTAACTACTATAGAAGGTTAGTCTAGTCTATAGAAGCTTCTAGTAGGGCTAGGAGGAGCAAAGGAAATATTACTTAGTCCCTGCTAAGGGTTAAGTTAACTCCCCTAGCAGTAGTAATTTTCTAGGTTTTGTAAGAGCTTATAATTACTTATAGGGTTATAACCTATTATAGGATTTAATACTACTAGCTAGTGTTATAGGGATTTAGGGAGCCTAATCTTATAGGGTATTTAGGGGGGTCCCCTATAACCCTATTAATTCCTAGGTTATGCTATAGGGAAGGTAGTTAAAGTAAATAAAGGAAAAGGGGAATTCCTTATAAGGTAAAGATATAAATAATTCTTTAGTACTGCTCTTTGCTATATTTAGGAAGGTAATTCCTAAAGCTATTAATATAAGGTACTATAATAAGAGGGAGGATAGTTACTATGCCTTCTTACTAGAGAATATAATCTTAATTATAAGGAATATAATAACTTTTTATTAGGATCCCTTAGTCTAGTCTTAGCTTATATTACTATTATAAGCTTGCTAGTAATAAATAATTAGTTTAATAGGAAGTAAATATTATGTTTTTATAGGAAGTTACGAAAAACACAAATAACTTTAGTGTTCCTATGTTTAAAGGCTTCTTTAGTCTAGTCTATAAATTAGTCTCTAAGCTTCTGCTAAAGGAGCTTACTAAACAGGTCTTTAGTCTTAGCTTTTATAATAAAAAAAGTAATTTAGCTATATATTTTAGTACTTATAGCCTTGCTAAGATTAAAATCTAATAGGTTAAGCTTATGCTAGTTTGCTATAATTACTCTTCTATGTATTAATAGGATCTAAGGGAGCTTTAGGATCTTATTATTAAGATTAACAAATTAGGGGCTTTATTTACCTATAAATATGTGTTATATTTAGTAGTAAAGAGAATAAAAGTCTAACAGAAAAATAGTAAAGCAGGTGGTAGGGCAGGTAAAAGGGTAGAAATTTATAGTAGTTATTAGTCTAGACTAATAGATTTAATTAAATTAAGGGCTTAATAAATCTTATAATAAACAAGAGATTTAATAATTTCTTTAATAAGCGTTTAAGGCTAGAAAGAGAAAAAATCATACTTATTAAAGCAAGTAATATAGTGCTATAGTAAGCTTCCTTTCTTAGCACAAAATAGCTTTATAAATAAACCCTAAAGAGCTTCCCTAAAGGGGATAGATTAAATCTATTTATAATTATAGAATTATCTCTTTTATATTGCTTCCTTTGTTTAGTAGGATTAACTCTACTAATTTCGTGAAAAATTAGCTACTATAAGCGGAAACTAGCGTTCTGCAGGATGCGTGAATCTAGCTAATCTATAGTGTAATCACTACTAATTAGTGTTAATTTATACACAGGCGAATTAATAATAAAGGTATAAGAAATAATAAGTAATACACGCGCAAAAGGAAGTACTAGGATTCTAGTTAATATTGTTTATTTTTACTATCTAGCTAGCTAAGTAGGAGGCCTTTTAGTGGTTTTTGTGATGCGCAAAGTTGTGGGTTATGTGACCGGCGCACTGGCCACCTATCCGAGGCGAGCTCGGATGCGGCCAATTAGGATACGCCGGGTCCACGTTAACCCGACCCGTTGCGTTAATATCAACAATAAAAGCATTAGAATTAATCTAAATTCTATTATAGTAGGCTAACTAAGCAGAAGTAGTAGTAATTCCTTGCTTATATTAAGGGCAAGGATAATAATAGTAATAATTTTAATAACCTTAAGTAATTAATCCTTAAGACTAAGGTAATAATAGCTTTATTAAATAAGACTACTAAGGATAATTA
This sequence comes from Claviceps citrina, assembly GCA_018360365.1. Lineage (NCBI taxonomy): Eukaryota > Fungi > Ascomycota > Sordariomycetes > Hypocreales > Clavicipitaceae > Claviceps > Claviceps citrina. The sequence goes on from SRQA01001233.1 coordinate 1,966, forward strand.
CTCTAATCCTCCTATAAGTCCTTTATAATTCCTTACTATAGTATTATAAAGGTTAACACTCTTAATAAAGATTTCTAATAGTAGTAAGGTGCTTAAGATACTTTAAGACTAGTTATTTAAACACACCCTTTACTATAATAATTCCTATAAAAAGCCTTAGTTTAATAATGTTTTCCTTATAAAAGTATACTATTTAAAAAAGACCTTTAGAGGCATCCTTTCTAATACTAGCGCTATAAGAGTCTCTATAGTTAGTATTACTTAAGCCTAAGCCCTTTTATGCCTATTTCCCTTACTATAAATTAACTAATCTATAAGTTAATATAATATTACCTTTAGCGCTAGAAAAGCATTATTATTAGGTTATTTAAAGGTTCTTATAGTGCTTAAAGAGATTAAATTCTATATACTACTAATAGCAATACCCTTCTTGTTCTTAATTACTAATATAAACTATATAAATATAAAGCTTAATAACCTAAAGAACCTACTAATTTAAGGCATAAAAAAGATCCCTATAACCTAATAATAAGGTTATTTATAATAGAATCTTAAGCTAATTATAGTAGTTACCTTCTTCCTTATAGAAATATAACTTTATTAACTTTATTAACATTTTAGTTATTCTTTAATTAGAAGACTATAAAAGGTTCTCCACAAAGCTAGTAAGAAATTTAACCTAAAGATCCTGCAAAAAATTGCTAGTTTTTATAAGTAGTATTAACTTTATAGTAAGAGCCCTAGCTAATTTAAGTTTACTTTAAAAAATAACTATAAGTTTAATTATAAGATTATTATTAATATCCTCTAAATTAATAATAAGCTAGTCCTTTATATTATAGATTTCGCTATAGCTTTCTAAGCTACCTATTTTCTTAAACTAAAGAAGCAGACTACTAAAGATATTTAAAATACTATTAGAGCTTATTAGATTAATAGTTATCTTAGACTACCTAAATAAATTATTTATAATACTAGGAAGAACTTTATATTAGCTAAATTTTATTAATATGCCTAAGGGTTAGTAATTAAAGTTAATAAGGTTCCTATAGAAGCTTATAATAATATTAGAAAGGTTAAAAGATATTACGCTCCCCTTTAATATATGTATAGTATTATTAAAAGCAAACTTAGAAACTATATATAGCAAGACTACCTTCTTTAAATAGCTATAAAAGCTATTAATAACTCTGCTAGCCTAAATAGCCTTATTCTAATACTTCTTATGTTTAGGGTATATCTATAACTATTATAGGATTTACTACTAGCGTTTTCTATTATTTAACACGCTAAAGTAATTTATAAAGCTACCTTTAAAGACTATAGATTACTTATAAAGCGCTAGATTAGTAATACCCTTGCCTGCTATAATAGGCCTAATACTCTCCTAACCCACTAGATCCTACTATAATCTAAGGTATAAGTTTAGTATAAGAAAGGTAGTTAGCAAGGTCCTTATAAACTCTTAGCTATAAAAGGCATAACCTATATAGTAAAGATGCCTTTAGGACTAATAAAATTTAGATTTATTATTATAAAGCTATTCCTATGTAATTTAGATAATCTAGAGATTATAGCTAATAAAGAGACCCTTCCTCCTTTACTTACTAATAAGGATAAAGAGGATTATAATTGTCGGAATAATCCCTCACATCACGGGTCAAGATTATTCCGTGCCGCCCGCGGCACCGACGGGCGGGCTGTTGGGTGTGGGAATGGCTTAGGTAATAATTAGTGGGGATACACATTATAATAGTTAGACGCGTCGCAGAGACGGGGGGAATCATTAAGAATACAACTAATTACCCTATCATACCTGCGATCACAGAGGTATCTTTCATGGTGATGAGACTAGGACGACCACTTCGATTTTCTGTGGAAGCGCTATTTCCCCCGCGTGGCCTAGGCTCCCATTAGGTTAAGCGGACACAAGACTACACTTTTCACTTTAGAGCTTAATAGCGTGGGTTTTTCTGTGAAGAACAGTCGCATCCAACTAGCGGAAAAACACCGTAAGAGGTTTGCGAAGTTAGCCGCTTACTTTACAAAATACCCTCTAAAGTTATAAAACAAGATTTTAGTCCTTATCTACCTCACGCTATTCCTTCGAAAATTTATCCTAGGGCATAGCAATTTAGTCCTAATAATTTAAAAGGTCTTCTTTAAGGAAGTCCCTAAAACCATAAAAACCAGCTAACTATCTATCTAGATAAAAGATATTCCCCGCGAGAATCCTATCTAGACTATAGAAGCTTAGGACCCCCTTATTTATATCTATTAGAGTATTTAGGTAAATACTACTTTTAGAGCTTGCCTAGGGACTTAGTTTTACCTCACTACTAATACATTAGATACAGGCACTAAAGGAGTGCTTTTCTAGCTTAAAGATAAAGAACCTAGCATAAGCATAATAAACAAGAACTATTTAAAGGTAAGGATTATTTTGTGGTTATTACACAGATTAGGCAATACTAAGAAGCAATATTTAATGCCTAAGAAGGAGATGCTAGCTATAGTTATAGCCCTAAAAGAAACTTAATAGCTAGTTAATAGTTTACTATACCCACTAAAGGTCTACATAGACCATAAGGGAATTATTAATTTAATAGCAAATTTAGAGGAAGTTTATAAGAAGGTTACCTAATAAATTAACATCCTCTAAGAATTAAACATAAAATACATCTACTAACTAAACATAACTATAATTATAAAGATAGCTAATAGTATGTCTTAACTACCTAACGCTTTATAATCTAAACCCTATAAAGTTAAGCGGAGAATAGGAATTAAAGTTACCTTAATAACAGAACACTAACCACCACAAGTCTTATTAGGTATAAACATAGTATTACTAGAAGGCAAAAAATTAAGTATAGACAGGGCCAAGACACTAACAGTCTTAATAAAGAGGTAGTTTAACTTAAAGTAGTATAATAAAGTTATAACTATAATAGTTTTTAGACATTAGTTTATTCCTATAGAAAGGCAGAAGCTAGTAAGACATTACACACTTAAATACTATATTATTAATAAGGCACTATACTACTTAGAAGTAGACAAATTATTAGTAATGTATATTCTGCTAGAAGAAATATCCCTTAAACTATAACAAGCTTATAATACTAAAGGGCATTTTAGAATAGTAATTATAATATAAAAACTCCATAGACAATCCTTTTAGCTAGACAAAGTAAAGGATATAGAAAGTTACTATTAATTATATCTAGTATGCTAATAAATAGGGACAAGACTACTAAGAGCAGACCTGCGAACAATCTTAATACTAGAACTATAGCATCTAGTTATAATAGACTATCTAGGTCTAATTACACTAAAGTCTAAGAATAGGGACTCCTATATTTTAGTAATAGTAAACTATATAACTAAGTTTGCTATAGCACAATACTATTGCAAAGCCACAGGGGATTTAGTAATAGAAACCTAGTGCAAGAATTAGGGCTTAGTTTTTGGATAGCTAAAGCAAATTTACTATAATAATAGTTTATATTTTAAGAATCTAAATTTCCAGATAACAAGAGAAAAGTATAGGACAGCAGTTACCTTTAGACTAGTTTCCTATCTATTATTTATAGGCCTTGCTAAGCAAAATATAAGGCTTGTGAAGAATTAGCTAATAAAATAGGCAGTTAAATAGGATAGTATCTCTTTAGATTTGTAGGATTAGGCTATTCCCTCTATTATAGTAACATTAAATAGGAGGTTTGTAGTAAACATAGGAACATTACCCGCAATAGCAATACTAGGGTTTAAACCATTTTCTAAGCACGCTAGCGTTAATAAACTCACAGAAGCTAAATTAGTAGAGAAAAGTAACTTAGTCTTAGTGTAAGAAACTAATTTACTTAGTATTAAAATTCGTAAGAAAGCCTATAAGGTAATTTAGACCTAGAAGCTAGCAAATACTACAGCAGAAGCTTCAAACTCTCTAAGAACATTTTACGTTAGTAACCTTATATAGGAAAAACTTAATAAAGAGGGCAAGCTAAAAGGCAAGTTCTATAAGATATAGGGAAGACTATCGCAAGTAACTAGAGTAGTATTAGTAGTCTTATATAAAATTCAACTAATATAAGGTAGTAGGGTGCCTAGGAAAATCTATATTAACAATCTCAAATAGTACATCCCACGCCTAGACAGACTATAACCACTATAACTAAATACTTAGGACCTAGCAGAGTATAGCAAGGATAGTAGCATAGAAGACATAAAGAATAACTAAAATTAGTAGGTATAAACACTAGCTATTACATAGGGTTTTATTGTTTGCAATTCTAGTACTTTAGTGTTAGGGTTAACACTATTAATATCCCCCCTAGCCTATTAGGTGTAGGAATGGCTTAGGTAATAATTAGTAGGGATAGATATTATAATAGTTAGACGCGTCGTAGAGACGGGGGGAATTATTAAGAATACAACCAATTACCCTATTATACCTGCGATCACAGAGGTATCTTTCAGGGCCACGCTGCGGCCCGCCGGCAACGCAAGCGAGCATGTGACCAATCACATGACCCCCTGCGCACAACCTTTGCAGCCCACAACCCCCCCCTATAAAGGGGGATTGCGGGCTGCCTCACTAGATAGATAGAACAACCAAGAACTAAGAAAAGAACCTTTAACTATTTTAAACCTAACTAGTACCCCTTGTTGCGTACGCAATACCTGTGACTAGATGTCACTTTAATTAACCTGTTTAATCTAACACTAATTAGTAGTCTAGTTAATTAGCCGCGTGGTAATTCACGCAGGTTATAAAAAAGACTATAGATTTGTAAGGATTAATACAGAAGAGCTAATTCCGCTATTACAGGTTAGCCTAGTCCTCTAGGCCTGCCTATAAGATAGCCGCTTTGTGCTAAGGTAATTCTATTATTATAAACTAGCTTATCTATTAAGTTCGTCTATAAGATAGCCGCTTTATGCTTAAGCAATTCCGTTATCACAGGTTAGCTTAATCCTTTAAGCCCGCCTATAAGATAGCTGTTTTGTACCCTCGTCAAGAACCTCAAGAAGATCCCTCTGCAAGCCCTGCTTCCCTAGGCTTCAGACCTTCAGACCTCACGATCACATCGAAAGACCCTCTGCAAGCCCGGTTTCCCTTAGCTTCAGACCCCTCACGACCTCAATCACATCAAAAGACCCCCTGCAAGCCCTGCTTCCCTAGGCTTCAGACCTTCCGACCTCGATCACGAACCCCTCTGCAAGCCCGGCTTCCCTTGGCTTCAGACCCTACGACCCCAATCTTATAATTCGATCCCAACTAATTTAATAAGATACCCCCCCCCCCCCCCCCGGCCGATGAAATACTTTAAAGATAGAGACTCCTCTGCTCCCTCACTACATCACAAGGTTCAAGAGCCTAATGCCCTAAAACTAGCATAAATATACCTGTGAAGAGCATGATTAGAAGCCTTTTAACCCTTTAAAAGCCTCACAATCAAAGCTTTGTAGGAAGATTACCTAATTTATCTAGGGATACATGCTAGAAGATAATAAGCCCCTTTATGTAGAGACCCTTTAGGAAAGCTTTGCAATAGAATTTAACCTTTAGACCGAATATAACTTTAAGATAGTCCCTGTATACCTTCTTTAAAGCTTTAGAAACCTCCTTTTAAGAGGAGGTATTTATATTACAAGAGATAACCGCTATATAAGCCTCCCTCAAAAGCTTGTAAATATAGCTTAAGCTCAAAGAATGCCGCAAAGACCCCCTCACGAAGAAGACCCTTAGAGACCTGGCGAAGACCCTCGAAGACCCTCTCACGAAGAGCCCTAGAGACATCACAAAGAACCTTAAAGACCCCCCTAGGAAAAGCCCTCTTTACCTTTGTCAAAAGCCGAAGATTCGCCAGAAGAAACACCCTTTTCCTCCCTTCAGCAGCAATTCCTTCAGCAGCAAAGATACCCTCTTTTCCCCTCTTTAAAGGAGTCAGACCTCTCCTCCCCTCTTGCCCCTCACGAAAACCCCTTAAAAGTCTCTCTTGCCCGTCACGAAGAGCCCTCGAAAGCCCTCAATCTTAAAAAGCCTCCAAAAGAGACCTCTTTTTATCACAAAAAGCTCCCTTTTGCCCCACTTTTAATAACATCAGGACCTTCAAACCCTTCAAAGGATGAAAATCCCTCTCTTTAGCTAGAAAGACCTCTTTTTCTATTGTTAAAAGCCGAAGACTCGCCAGAGGAATTACCTCAATCCCCTCTTTTTAAGTCAGACCCTCAGCAGCAGAGATCCCCTCCTTTAGAATCCCCTCCTTCTAAGTCAGATCCCTCTTCCCCTTTTGCCCGTTAGAAAGAACCCTTAAAAGCTTTAAATTCCCCTTGGCAAACCCTCTTAAAAGCTCCTCTTTCCTCTCAGCGAAAAGAGCCTGTTTTTGAGCCTGTTTTTTGTCAGCAAAAAGAGCCTGTTTTTGAGCCTGTTTTTGAGCCCGTTTTTTGTCAGCAAAAAGAGCCTGTTTTTGAGCCTGTTTTTGAGCCCGTTTTCCATCAGCAAAAAGAGCCCGTTTTCAAGCCTGCTTTCAAGCCCGTTTTTCATCACGAAGAACCCTCTTTTTCCCCCCAGCAAGAAGACCTCTTTCTCCCTTAATAACTTTATCACAAAAGGCCACTTTTCCCCTCGTTTTCCCCTCTGCTAGAAGAGCCTGTTTTTTACCCTTTTTTCCCTTCGTTAGCAAGCAACTTTTCGCTTAGTCTCCCGAGATTACATTAGCTTATAAAAAGCCTTTAAAGACTACGAAAAACGCCGCAACCTTTAAAGACTGCGTTTTTTATTACCTTTGCCTAAGCTAACCTCCCTGCGAATCCCTTTACTAAGGATAAAAGTAATGCGGAGCTAATCCTTTAACTCTGTTAATAACAGACAGATTTAAAGCCTCTAGATTACAAGAAGCTTTAAAGTCCCTCTAGAGGGAGCAAAATCCCTCTCTTCTAAACCTAACAAAACCCTCTAATAACCCTTTACAAAGCCCTCTAACAAGCCTCTGCAAAGACCTTTAGTCAGAGCTCTTTAGACCCTTTAACCACAAAGACCAAAGCTTCAGAAGCCCGCAAGACCGACGAAAGACCCTTTAAAGACCCTTTAAAGACCCCTTAAAGACCTTTAAAATCACAAGGAATTTGACCCTTTGCACCCTCGCGAAGACCTTCAAGATTACAAGGAATTTAACCCTTTAAACACACGCGAACGCCACCGATCCGAACCTACAAAAGCCCCTTTAAAAGCCGCTAAATTTGTCACTTTTAACCTCTTTCAAAGCCGTCAAATCCGCTACATTTGACCCTCTTTCAAAGCCGTCAAATCCGCTACATTTGACCCTCTTTCGAAGCCGTCAAATCCGCTGCATTTGACCACAAATTTGACCGCAAATTTGACCGCAAATTTGACCGCAAATTTGACCGCAAATTTGACCGCAAATTTGACTACTTTTCGTCAAAGGGATCAGCAAGATTCGAAGCTTCAAGCGAGCCAATCAGAGCCTCAGGAAGCTGACCTTCGGACCTTCAGCAAGCTGACCTTCAAGACCTTTAGCAAGCTGACCTTCGGACCTTCAGCAAGCTAACCTTCAAGCCCTTCAGCAAGCTGACCTTCAAGCCCTTCAGCAAGCTAACCTTCAGACCCTCAGCCAGCTGACCTTTCTGAAGCTTGCCCAGAAGGATCTAAATACGAGGTATAAGGGATTAACATCACGCCTAGAAAGAAAGGTAACGCAGACCGCACAAAGTCCTATAAAGAAAGGACCCTTTTATTACTTATATTTATTGTTTTTATTATAATTCTTTTCCTGTTTTTTTTGTGTTCCTGTTTTTTTGTGCTTGCAACGCTACAGCCCTTCCCTGCTTGCAACGCTGCAGCTTATACCTTTGCCTATAATTAGGTTATTTAACCTTAACTACCCGCTGCATTTCCTATGTTTTTTTATATTAGGTTATTAGATCAGAGGGAACGGTACCTCTAACACTATTATTAGGGAGAAGGTTATACATGCCGTGATATAAGGATTTTAACCACAAAAAGAGAGAATTACTAGTGTTAGAATAATCCCTTATATTACAGGTTAAGATTATTCTATGCCGCCCGCGGCACCAACGGGCGGGCCACGCTGCGGCCCGCTAGCAACGCAAGCGAGCATGTGACTAATCACATAACCCCCTGCGCACAACCTTTACAGCCCACAACCCCCCCCTATAAAGGGGGATTGCGGGCTGCCTTACTAGATAGATAAAATAACTAAGAACTAAGAAAAGAACCTTTAACTATTTTAAACCTAACCGGTACCCCTTGTTGCGTACGCAATACCTGTGACTAAATGTCACTTTAATTGACCTGTTTAATCTAACAATAATAATTAACTACGTAAACTAATAAAGAGAGTTACCTTTAACCTTCCTAATAAAAACACTATTAAAAGGCAGCCTACTAAGTAAGGCAAAAGCAGACTATAAAAGACCCCTTTAATTAACTAAGACTTTAAGAAATTAATACTTTAAGGCACTCTACTTACTAAAGCGTTTCTTACTATAAAAGAAAAAGGAAATCTTGCCCTTACCTATTAACTTTACTAGTAAGGTATTATAAAGACTATAGGAGCACCTTTTAAAGCATTCTAATAGAAAGAACTTAATGCTTTGCTTTAGTAAGAAGTCTTCTAACTTAAGATTTATAATACTAAAAAACATAGTATATAATATATTTTTAATAGCTATTTTATAAATAAAATTAAAGGCAAAGGTACCCTAGCACTATATAAAAAATCATAACTTATAGTGTAAGCTTATAATAATACTAGCAAGTAAATAATCTTAACCTAGGCTTCTATAATTTAATAGGTAAGTTAATAGTTAATTATAACTTTAGCTCCCTTACTTGTAAAGAGAGATATTTTTATTAAGCTAAGAGATATTATATAAGCCTACGTTTAATTTATTATAAGCCTTAACTATAAAATCCTATACTAATTACCTAAAGAAGTTAGAGATTAGTATCCTCCTAGTATAATTATAGTAATTATTAAGCCTCTTTACAAAATCCCTAAGGCTAGTATGCACTAGTAGGTAATATACTAGAAGTATTATTATAAGAAGTTATTTATAATACCTTTTATATACAACCCTTGCCTCCTTATTAGTAGCTTTACAAATAAATTTAGTATTATAAGTATATAGACTAATAATACCCTTATCTTAGCTAATTAACTATTTTCTAATTAAGAAGAAAATAAACTATAAGCTACTAAATTCCTTACTAAACTAAAGGAGAAGCTTATAATAAACTACTCTTTAATCTTTAATAGTTATAAGCTTACTCTTAACGCTAATTCCTCTATTTCTCTCTGCTAAAAAGGGCAAATTAGTAAGCTTTAACTTATTAATAAAAATCTAAAGAAGCGCTAGGAGGAATATTATTAATAAAAAGCTTAAAAAGCGTATATTACTATAATCTATTAACCTAAAGCTACCTTTAACCTCTATTTTATAGCATAAAGGCAAGATCTTATAGATAAGAATATTAAATTCCTTAATAAGAGGCTTTAGTAGTAAATAAATTACCTAGATTAAGAGCTATGTTATATACTAATTAACCTTAAAAAAGCAAATCTCTTTGTCTTTATTAACAAATCCTTTATAAATAATAAAGACTTTAGCTCTTAGATTAAATACCTTATTATAATTAGAAACAAGGACTTTAGTAAGGCTTAATTTATAATAAAAGGCAATATT
>SRQA01001234.1:0-11696 GCA_018360365.1 Claviceps citrina
AAAAAAAAAAAAAAAAAAAAAAAAAAAAAAAAAAAAAAAATGAACATGCGAGGCGCAGCAGTGTGCAGCACCCAAAAGTGGGCGGAAGGGCCGCAGGCTGCCAAGGGGGGCGGCGGGGACGACGGGAGAAAAGGAAAGAAGTGGAGACGCAGCTGCCCTCGTTCCAAGGACGGTTTCTTTCTTTTTTCTTTTTTTCTTTTCTTTTCTTTTTTTTTAGCCTTGATTATTCTGGAACCTCTTCCCCCCCTTGAACTTCCCCCTGGCCCACAGGCTGCTGGGCTGCTGGGCTGCTGGGCTGCTGGGCCGCTGCTCAGTGCTCACCGCCGCTCAAGACACCAGACACCCTAACCCCGTGCTAACCCCGTACTGGGGGAATTCCATGGTGCCATGGTGCCATGGTACGAGATACATTATATAGGCCACTCCACCCTGTTCGCCGTTGCCACCTTCATGTACAAAGTATATATACATATTATGTATGGGATGTGCATCTTTTTCCCTCTCGCTTCATCTCTCGTGAGTCGTCAGCCAGCCATCACTCGCCGACCTCCCTGTCCTTTGGCTTTGGCAAAGGCTCCAGGCCGAAAATATCGTCCGTGTGCAACGGCGCGGCGCCGACTCCCTCGGCAGCCCCTTCGCCAAACAAGAAGGCGTTTTGCTCGCGCCTCATGTTGTTGGACGCTCTCTTTCGATGAAGTGTGGCAAGCCGTCTGGATCCTTTGTCCGATGCGCCGCGAGGTGGTCTTGGCTGGTCCGGCTCTAGCATCCACGCAAAGGACGACTGGGCTAGGGTCGAGCGGGTCGGAACAGCAGCAGGCCTTATTTGCGTCCCTGTATCGACACTGCCTGGCGCATCGGGCAGTCCTGGATCCGGCTGCTTGTCCTCGGTGCCCGTATCCGTCTCGTCTTCTGCGTTGGTCGTGCTTCCTTTGGACGTTTCCTCCGCGCTGTCCACAGGTCCCATGGTCGCCTGTTCTTCCTTTTGCTGGGGCAAGGCTGGGATGGCGGCGCTTCCCCCGGCGGCGGTTGGGAAGGTAGGAACCTCCAGGGAGGAATCCTCCAAGTAAATCTGCACGAATTGGATTTTCGCTGCCGCCATCTCGATCAGCTCCAAGCTCGTAGCCTGGTTGTCAGACTCAGCCACGGTCACCGTTTTCAGATTCGCCACAGTCTCACGAAGCAGACTGGCGAGCTGCTTGTTGCGCCTTTGCATGGCTGCCAGTGCCATCGCTGCGCTTTCGCCGCTGAGCACGCTTGTCGGGGATCTCTGTGCCTGCCGGACTTCATTAAAGCTCTGCACGTTGCGCCTGATTTCGCCCATTGCATCTCGTACCGCCTGGTTGATTCCCAGCTTCTCGCCTTTTTCCAGCATCCGGTTGGCGCTCTTGGCAGCGCCCTGGAGCAGGGTTTCCATGCTGGGCTGTTGTTGCATGAAACGCGATGGAGAGGTCAACCGCGACCGGGCCGTCCGTCCGCCATTTCGACTGCGCGATGACGCCTTTTTGTTCTTTGCCGGTTCTGGCATCTTGCCCGTATATTTCATGATGAGGCTTGATCCTCCTGTGCGGTCCAGGTGATTGCGCAGGTAGGCTGCATCGTCAACAAAAGTGTGTGGGCCGTGAGGCTGCTCCGGGCCAGGATACTTGAGCAGGAGCTGTAAACAGCCTGAATAATCTGCTTCGAGTACTGAGCTGGTATGTCAGAATTTGTTTTCCGCTCCCAATCGGGGGTGGTGTGTAGGGAAGAGGCTCACATTGCCCTCGAATCCGGATCAGCATTGCCACGCAAATCAAATCTATCAGCTCCAGCGAGGGGTCCAAGGCGAAAATGGTATCCCACAACACAAGAAGCTGGGTGAAAGGAAATTCACGACTGAACAGCAGCCGGATCCATCGACTTTGGGAGAGGATATTGGTTAGCCAAAAAAAAAAAAAATAAGAAAAGAAAAGAAAAATGGCCGCGCAGGCGTTTGTTGGTTTCTTCATTTTGATCATGGTCCAATGTCGTCTCTGTTTCATTTCCACATACATGATGAATATTTGCGGTAGAATTTCGACATCGGAGAGATGAGCAGCCAACTCCGGGTCAACCGTACCAAGGCAGACCTCATGAATATACTTGCTTCTTTCGACAATCGTCGATCGCTGCTCTTGCGCCATGGAGGAGGCGGTGCCCGGACGTGTATGCTGCAACGTCCCGTCTGCAACCTCATAAAAAGACTGCGCATGTTCCATCAAGCGCGAGAAGAGAATGTAAGCATCATGCTCGATGAATGCCACGTCGAGCACACCAAGCATGGTCTGGTCCAGCTCAGACGAGGCCTCCAGGACACCTCGGTCTATGGAATCCTGCTCGAGAGCATAGACTAGAGGTGCAAGCAGTTCGTGCATGCCTTGACGATAACCACCCCTGTCAGGATTGATTCTGCAGTATATGAACAAAATGTCCAGGATCATGCCCTGGATCCGCTGCTCGTGATAGTTCACCTCATCTGGAAGCCGTTGCACGTCCTGCTGGATCTCTGCTCTTATGATTTCATCTTGCCGCACAGTGTTCCACGGCGACTAGATTGTTTTGTGACGTGGTGAGCCTTCCCTTCCCACTCATGACCCGGCGCATAGTGGACGAGGGGCACGTACCTCGGGATCATCTGCCAGAGGATCGACAGCGAGCTCGGCCAAAGCTTCAGGATGCCGGATATACTTGAGGAAATGGTCTCTCCTTTCCTGGTAGTCTCGCCTACCGCCTTCCAACGCGTCCATCCAGCTCGAGAGCGAGGCCGTGGTGGACAGGAGGAAGACCTGCGCCGGTCGACGGGTCAGCCAAAGACGTCATTGCGACTCTGGGACCAGGATCGGGGTTCCAGACGCTCACCTTCCAGCACACCGACCGGCAACCGGACAAGCAAGGACTGCAAGAGCCATTGTATCTGACGGCGCGCTGCAGCTCATCGACGCTTGCGCTGTATTTCTGTGTGGTCTGCCATCTTGACCTGGAGCAACAACAACAAAGGCGAGGCGTCAGTCCACCCCGCTTCCCCGCTTGGAGAGCACAACGTTCACGACGCAGTCTTACCGAGTCTCTTCCAGGGACCTCATGGTGGGATGCTGCACTGCGCTCTGGGCCGGCGATCACACCAGAGGTGACGCCTTGGTTTGGCTGCCAAGTGGCGGCGGACAAGCGAGGTCTGGTAGGCTCATGTACGTCTGGTCAATCGGTGATGATGATGAGGGAGCGACAGTGCAGATGAGCGGCGACTGTCAACTGACCGCAGCTGCCCAGCGCACTTTCGGCCGCTGCTGGCCGCCTGGCCGCCCCGCCATGTGCTCGGCAGCTGGCGACGTCACGTCAACTTGCAGACTCCAGTGGACCTCGACAAGGATCGACAAGAGCCTCACTCCTTTGCTGCAGTCTGCAGAGATGCATTCTGCCCGAGTCTGGCAACATGTCGGCAGACTTGTTCGCCGAGTTCAGCAATCTGGACAATCCGAACAATCCGCCGGCTTCCTCTCAGCATGTCACTAACTCCAAGGCAGCACAGAAATCCAGCTCGACACCCCAGCCGATGCCAGCATGGCAGCCGTCGCTCCTGAGCTCGTCAAGCAGCGTGAGTGGCTGGGCTCAGAGCTTTCCACAGTCGCAACCAGCTGCCAACGCGCCTCGGCTCCCGGATGGTCATGATGATAACGATGGCGACGACGACGACGACGATGGATGGGGGGACTTTGAAACAGCAGATCAGGCCACGGCATCAGTGACGCCACCTGCTGCAGACGCTCGAGGTTACGCTCCAACCACGACTACCCTCGGCTGGAACCCTCATTCCACGGCCTCTGACCTACAACCATCACGGCAGAATGTGACCCAGAGTTGGACCAAAGAGGTCGTGACAAATGATCTGCTGGGTTTGGACGCAGCTGGGGACCAGTCGGCTCAAAAATCACAGTCGGCGTCGTCTTCAAGGGAAACAAAGAGAATTATCCAGGTCAAGGCCACGCCGAGTGACCCAAACGTCTTATTCGATGCAGACGACTTTGAATTACACGACGAGGGTGACAATGGCGACAATGGCGATGAGCTAGACGACTTTGGTGAATTCGAAGCAGTGGAGCCTCGGCTTCATTTTGGAGACGTTGCTTTCACCGCGTCGTCTGCTTTTGATCTGCTAGGTCTTGATGATCCGCCAATCGAACCCGGCAGGGACAGCATTACAGATGGGTTCCCGCGTGCGTCTGCAAGCCCATTGAGCTTTGGGGCAATGTCTTCAATGACAATGTCTCAACACATGGCACCCGTACCCTCACATCAAAGTCAGCTCCCGCCATCACCAGCATTTGATAAACAGCCAGCCACTGTCGAGCCAGTCTTGACGCCGAAAGCTTCTATTCACGAGACAAATCCACACAAGGATCCTGCATATCCTGCATCGACGGGCATTTCCATTGATGCCACATCGGGGGATGACGACGACTGGGCAGCATGGGATGATTTCCCGGGGGGGGACGGAGGAGGCAGCAGCGTCATTCCTGCATCCGGCAAAAAGGCTGCGCCGAACGATGCTGGGCAGCGGTGGGAATGGGACGAAGGAGAAGAAAGTTGCTTCACGTCCGTCAGTGCCGACAACAACTCTCCGCCGCCTACGAACGTCCCGCCCCCGGCCATTTTGCTCTCCGTGTTTCCTGACCTCTTCAGCAGCGGAGACGTTCTCTTCAAACCTCTATCAGGCCAGACTGCCACCATCAGAAAGCAACTTCTCTCCAATCCCAGGACAGTGAGCTTCCTCCAAGGCTACATCCTCATTGCCACCACAGCGGCACGCATCATCGCAGGACGCAAGCACCGCTGGCACCGTGATAAAATCCTGGCCAAGAGCATGTCTGTTTCCGCAGCCGGCAGCAAGGGGATGAAACTTGCCGGCTTGGACAAGACGCGAGCGGCACGGGACGATCGCGAGGCGGCGGATGTCGTGGCCGCATGGAAGGAGTACGTGGGAAGGCTACGGTCTGCCGTGGCAGCGGCAAACGCGGCAGCCGACGTCGACTTGAAAGTCCCAGAGCTCACGGAGAGCGCGCAGATCCAGACGGCCAAGATGGTTCCCACGGCGGCCAGGCCGTGCATCGTTTGTGGTCTGAAACGAGAGGAGCGCGTGGCAAGGGTGGATTTCGACGTGGAAGACAGCTTCGGGGAATGGTGGGTCGATCATTGGGGCCACAGAGCTTGCAAGAATTTCTGGTTGCGGCACGAAGAGAAATTGCGGCAGCGATGATGCCACATGCGCGTCGGTTGACGATGTTGCTCCCTACTTACCTAGTAGTAGTAGTAGTAGTAGTAGTAGTAGTAGTAGTAGTAGTAGACGGGTGGTGGCTTCAATGAGATATGAAGATTGAACATCGTTGAATGACGTCTCATTTTGCCCACGCCGACCTTTTCCCGCCCCGTGCACCCAACCCTGCACTCAACCCTGCACCCACCCATCAAGCATGGGTCCATGGCCCGACTGGACTTGACACGAGGCTTGTTGCCACCCGGCGCTCCCATTGACCCCATTGACCCCGTTGCCGTTGACCGCAACATCTGCGCACTCTGCGGCGCACCTCGGCACCTCTTCCTCCTCCCGACTCAACTCAACCCCCCTGGCATCACTTGTCAACTCATCTCCGGCCTTTCGACCATGCTTCTCATGCAGAGTCTTTCATCATGAGCCAGGATTATTTTACCGGCAAGGGCAAGCAGCCCTTGTATGCCGAGCCAGACCGCGACGCGCCCGACAAGGCATCATCAGATGCTCCGTCATCGACTCGACCGCACTTCATGACCGTCGGCGCTGGTTCCGCATCCGAACATGCAGCACGGTTACAGAACATCATCGATGTCGATTCTGGCTATGGCGGTAGCGTCGCGGGCGAGGATCACCATACGACCCTGACGCCAGCATCAACCTTGGACAGGATCTCGGCAAACCAGCCAGGACGAGGCCACACCAGCGCCAGTCATCAGATGTGGTACTTCAGGCAGCGCGCGATACTGGGAAGGTCAATACACAACGTACTCGACTTGCTACAGAGCTTGCGGGACGTAAATAGGGACTGGCCAGCTCATTACCCGGCGATCCGACCCACCGACCCTTCAAACAACTCGGGGAGGCCCTCCTCACGGCCTGGGTTAGGACGCATCAACACCGTCATTGGGGGTTCCTTCTCTCCAGAGCCCTTGTCCAAGGCGCCTTTCCTCGCACGATCCATGACCTCTGTTGACGCCTCGGCCGAATCCAGTCGCGCGGCCAACGCGCGCCCCGTCCCGGAACCAAGACTTGTTTCCCCCCAGATAGCGGAGGAACTGTCCATCTTGAAGCTGGATTTGAAGTTGGGCTCCCTGAGCCAGGCCGAGCTGGTACATTCGCTGGAGAAAAACTCGATTGCGTCTCTCCTTGACGGCAAGATCAGCTCGAGCATCAAGCACCTTTTGTCCCTCCGAGACCGAATCGAAGACACATCAAGCAAGGTCCTCATCACTGGTGATTTGAACGCCGGAAAATCAACCTTCTGCAACGCGCTCTTGCGCCGAAAGGTTCTACCAGAGGACCAGCAGCCATGCACGGCCATCTTCTGTGAGGTTCTCGATGCCAGAGAGAATGCCGGCGTGGAGGAGGTGCACGCGGTGCACAAGGACACCGACTACAGCCGAAACGACGAATCAACCTACGATGTATACGCCCTGACTGACTTGGAGACTATTGTCACGGATAACGAGACGTACACGCAGTGCAAGGTGTATGTGAAAGACATTCGAAGCGTAAACGAGAGTCTGCTGAACAATGGCATCGTGGACATTGCTCTTATTGACGCTCCTGGTCTCAACTCGGATACGACCAAGACGACTGCCATTTTCGCCAGGCAGGAGGAAATCGACGTGGTCGTGTTTGTCGTGTCGGCTGCAAATCACTTTACTCAGTCTGCCCAGGAATTCATTTTTGCTGCTGCCGCGGAAAAGGCATATCTGTTCATCGTGGTGAATGGCTTCGACAACATCAGAGACAAGGCTCGTTGCCAGAAGCTTATTCTGGACCAACTCGGGGCAATCAGTCCCCGCACTCACAAGGAAGCATCGGACTTGGTGCACTTTGTTTCCAGCAACGCTATTCCAGCCGGACCTGCGCCGCCAGGAGGACCGGGGGGCAGCGGCAGTGCCAGTGGCGGTGGTGGTGGGGACGGCGATGATGACGGGGATAGCTCTCGTGGTGATGGGGGCAAGGGGAACGAAAAGGACCTTGACAAAGTTCGGGACTTTGAAGCTTTGGAGCAGTCTCTCCGCCGGTTTGTGCTGGAGAAGCGAGCTCGATCGAAACTTGCGCCGGCACGGACATACCTGCTCAACATCCTCAACGATGTCTTCACCATAGCCACCGTCAATGAAGAAGTAGCCCAGTCAGAGCTGGAGAGGGTCACAAGCCAGCTGGAGAAGCTCGAGCCTCAGCTTGCGTCGAGTCAAAAGGCCAAGGCCGAAGTCAGCGACCAAATAGACGGCGAGATCGAAGTCACCTGCCAGGAGGTCTACGACGACACGCGTTTGGAGCTCAACCACGCCATTGCCCAGGCGGGCAAAACGACGTACGATGTGCCGTACCCCGGCATTTTCAGCGCTTTCCAGTATGCAGACGATATCAAGGAGGCCATGCTCTCCAACATTACCGAGGCAGTCATCCGCTGCGAGGACCACGCCAGGAGCAAAACCGTCCAGGGGGTCCATACGATCAACCAACTCGGTCTGCTCCATGTCGGGGACAAGTTCCAAACCATGGTGTTCCGACCCGAGCTCATGTTCAGGAGGAGCCGAGACGCGCTGGCCCGACAGGTGCACGTTTCGACCGAGTTGTGGGATTTTGTGGACTGGTCGACCCTCCTGCAGCGTCAAGAAAAGTATGCCGGCACAGGCATGGCGCTGACAGTGGTGGGTGCTGTCGTGCCCAAGATGATGGGTATGGGCAACTGGCTGGATCAAGCAATGATGACGACACGGGCCTTGAGTCATGAAAGTCTGCGACGACTTATCCTCCCGGGCATAGTTGTTGCTGGTGAGTTTTTTTTTTTTCTTTTTTTCTTTTTTTCTTGTCCTCTTGTTCTTTTGCCTGCCCTTTGTATTTCGCATCAGATGTCTTGTCTGGGTTGTGCCAATTCGCTGACTCTCCGTCCACAGCCATCGCCGGAGCCGCATACGTGCTCCAGCAAATCCCCAACTCCTTGCCCCCCAAGCTGGCTGCCAAGGTCTCCTCGCAGCTCGCGGAGCTCGACTACGTCCACGCCAACTCGTCCCGAATCTCGTCCCTGGTCCGCAAAGTTCTCCGGATCCCAGCCGACAGCCTGCGTGCCGGCCTGGAGCAGAGCGTCAAGGAGCTCGGCAACGAGCGCGACGAGGCCGCAAAGGTCAAGCGCGACAGCGAGGAGGCGGCCAAGTTCTTCCACGAGCTCGTGGGCAGGTCTCAGGTGCAGCGGAGCAGGGTCGAGGCGGTGGACCTGGATGCACCTCCGTCGGCGGATGGCCCCTAGAGGTTTTCAAATTGCTTCAATATTTCCCCCCTCTCCCTTTTTTTTTTTTATTTTTCAGCAATAGGTTTTTAGTTGTAGCTCAGGTGGAATTCTTGTCACTCTCTCGACGTTTTTTTTTTTTTTTTTTTTTTCCTTTTTGTCTCTTCCCTTTCTTCTTGCTGAGGGGGGAGGTGTTGGGCATCACTGAAGGCGTGACGATGCTGGTTTGGGATTGGGGGCTCGAGTCCTTGGTCGAGTCCTTGGTACTTACCTACCTAGCACTTACCTATACATGCGTCGTTGAATGGTTCTACCACGGGAGCCCCTTGTGATGAATACAATATACCTTTGCAGAGCTGGCTGGGCCGTGGCATGAAATTGTCAGTGGCCGCCTCCGGCCAACCAGGCGCCGACGGGGCTCCAGCCAGTGGCTGCCGCCGCCAAACCCAGCCATTTTGGCTCCGACCAGGGCCCTTTTTTCTCCAACTCGCACCCTTCATTCACATCGACTCTCCTGCCCTCCTCCTCCCTCCACATCCTCTTTCTTCACCCGCGTCCTCATCCTCCCCTTCCGCCTCCTCCCCTCCTGCTCTTACGCCACTCAACTCCTCCTCTTTGTCCTCAACCTCGTCACCCGCCCCTCCCCCGCCTTCTCCTTCTTCATCCTCATCAAAGCCGGGCTGTCCGCCTGTCTCCGCCTTCCGCGCGACGTGGTCACCAATTTGCCAAACCCCGCTACGACGTCCCGCCGTCCTGCCCAGCCGGGGGAAGCACCAACCAACCCTCCCTCCGTCCCACGACCCTCCACGAATATCTCCACGACCGTCTCGAGTCCTCGTCACGCACTCCGTCAATTCCTGTCCACTGCGCAATTCTCGCTCTCCCGCTTCATTTCCGGCCATCGCGTCTCGAGACGTAGAGGTTAGTGACGACTCCCAAGGCTGGCCTTTTTTTTTTTTTTTTTCTTCTTCTCAGTCGCACCGCACTTGCTTCGTGGTGGAGAATGCGACGTGAGCTCCGTCCTCCTTCACCATCAAGCTGCACGGCTTGGTGCTCGACTCATGCCCATATGCTTGTCGCTTGCTTGCTTCTTCGCTTCCTTCTCCTCATCAAACAGTTGCCTCTTGTGCTGCCCTTTTTTTTTTTTTTTTTCCTTCGTTCTGCATGTAGCTGGAATCAAGCGTACTGATCGAGACTCTTAGCAACACGCACCCTCTCTTCCCTCCCAACCTCCCACCGTCATACCCCGCTGCCCTCCCCGAGCTCTCGCTTTCAAGTCACGAGCATCATTCTGTTTGCAACAACCACGGGACGTCTCGTATCCATCCGCCGCCCCTCCCCCTCTCTCTCCCCCCTCTCTCTTTTTTCTTGACACCATTACTCGACTGGCTTCCAACATGTCCGGCCCCCAGGATGCCACTTCTGCCAATGGCAATGACATCATCGATCACATGGAGCAACTCAAGATGGACGACAGACTGGGTCCCGACGGCGAGCTCGCCCCTAAGACGGACGAGGAATATGCTCAGGCTCAGCTGACTCTTCGAGCGATTGTTTCTTCCAAAGAAGCGGGTGTCATCATTGGTAAGGGTGGCAAGAACGTTGCTGACCTCCGTGACGAGACCGGCGTCAAGGCTGGTGTCAGCAAAGTCGTTCAAGGAGTCCACGATCGCGTTCTCACTATTACTGGTGAATGCGATGCCATCTCCAGGGCTTACGCCATTGTGGCCCGAGCTCTGCTCGAGGGCGCTCCTGCCATGGGGATGGGAGGCATCGTTCAAAACAATGGTACTCATCGTGCGTTGGGCCAAAAAAAATGCCATGTTCAAAACATGGCCATTTGTTCGCAAATCAGCTAACGTGTCGCCTAGCTGTCAAACTCCTCATTTCCCACAACCAGATGGGCACCATTATTGGCAGACAGGGCCTCAAGATCAAGCATATTCAGGATGTCTCTGGTGTGCGCATGGTAGCTCAAAAGGAAATGCTTCCTCAATCCACGGAACGAATTGTCGAGGTCCAGGGCACGCCAGAGGGTATCCAACGGGCTGTGTGGGAGATCTGCAAGTGTTTGATCGATGACTGGCAACGTGGGACCGGCACTGTTCTCTACAACCCCGTCGTACGAACTCAGGCCGGCACTGGCAGCATCGGCGGCGGCGGTGGCTTCGGTGGCGGCGGCAGAGGGGACTACGGCGGTCCGCGTGTTATGCGCACGGGCAACGGAGCTGACTTTAGCAATGGCGGCGGCGCTCGACCATTCAACCGCCGATCGGAGTCCGATGCAGCCAGCCGCGGGCCACCCACCCATGACGAGAATGGAGAAGAAATTCAGACGCAGAACATTAGCATCCCTGCCGACATGGTTGGTTGCATCATCGGACGCGCTGGTAGCAAGATCAGCGAGATTCGCAAGACGTCGGGAGCCCGCATCTCCATTGCCAAGGTATGTTTTCCTCTTTTCTTTCTTCGTCTCTGGGAACGCAGGAATGAGGCTGATGGATATTGCGCCAAAAGGCACCACACGACGAGACAGGCGAGCGCATGTTCACCATCATGGGTACGGCCAAGGCCAACGAGTCTGCGCTATTCCTCTTGTACGAGAATCTCGAGGCAGAGAAGATGCGCCGAAGCCAGTTACAGGAAGCAGAGTAAAAAAGGATTTTGCACGGCAAAAAAAAAAAAAAAAAAAAGAGAAAAAGAGAAAAAGACCGGCCCAGACCCGATCCGACGCAAGGCCTTCGAGTACGCTGCATAACTCTTGGGCCATGTGCAACAAACGAGGCGGGGCCAGATTTCTGTTGATGCTCAATCTTCTTTTTCCCTCTGGTGCATACTTTCAAATGATTCATCGGAACGGCTACTCGGGAAGGAAGATGAGTTTGATGATGAGGACTATCTTTTAACTTGATCCGAAACGACGCGACTGTAGGGACGACCAATCTCACGGTCTCGACTACTCTGTATCAACTTGTTCAACCTCGCGCGTCATATCCACATATCTTGGTTTTTCTCGATGCTCAATTCCTGCGTCGGCGAAACAAACCTTCACGCTCTGATATCACTACTGTCGTCGATGCCGCGGATATTCGCTTCAGCTTCTCAGTCCCTACTTCTACTACAAACGATGACGCCTGTTAGGCTCTCTCGCTTCTCAATGATGCTTCCCCCCCC
>SRQA01001235.1:0-11695 GCA_018360365.1 Claviceps citrina
AAAAAAAAAAAAAAAAAAAAGAGTCAGAGAAAAGAGTGAGAGGAAAGAAGAAGAAGACGAAGACGAAGAAGAAGAAGACGAAGAAGAAGACGAAGAGGATTTGAAGGCAAGTGAAATGTGACAAGAAGACGAAGAGGATTTGAAGGCAAGTAAATGTGACAGAGGGCGAGAATCATGGGGTCAGAGAGATGAAAGAGTAAAGGAGGTAAGAGGTGGCGTGTGGAGAAGACGTGAGCAAATAACTTGGCATGTAAACACCAACAGCCCGCTGCGGTCTGGCACAGCTGGCGCAGCTGTCAGCTACTAGGTACCTACCTAAAAGATAGATCAGGTGCTTGATTAGCAGCTGTCACATATCGCCAAGACTGACTCTTCCCCTAGCACTGGCTATGACAGGGCGAAAGGGGATTTAGATCAGTCTAACAATACTTCGTTTAATGTTGATGATACTAATATTGTTTCGGAGCAGACTTCACTTTCGAATTGTCACTGACGAAAATATTGCTTAACCAAGAAAACTACCAGGTCCTTGGTAGGTAGTAGGTAGGTACCTGTTAGCAGTGGGCATCTTTATTGCTAAACACGGACAAGCCACAGCTCTCGTATGTATATATCTCATCTGACTGACTCAGTAAGCACCGGGAGCAATGCTCGTTGCTGCCATTTTGCAGCCGCCTTGATAAGCTACTCTCACTACATGACATGGTGGAATAGTTCCAACCTTTTCGAGTGCCGCGCAGACAACTGCTCCGAATCCCCAGCGCAGCCACCACCCCTACGAAGAGGGCCGTGGCACTTTGCGCGTTTTGGCTGAATCAATGTAGCGCTGCTTGCCGAGCATGCTTGTCTTCCAGCACAATACTTGAAGACGGAGGAGCAATGATGACCACATATCTTCTCTCGGCGGCTCAAAGTGAACTCGTGGGAGTAGACATTGGGCATGAATCCCCTCTGTATGCCGGACGTTGCACTAGACGAAGGATAGGCGAGACGGCCGCGCCACAGCTGAAGCGTTCTCGTTCAGGCGTTTCTGCGAGGTCGCAACGATGGAATCGAGCCACGCGTGCAAATGGTGTTAAATCAGCGACGACTGGATCTATGCGTGATGCAGACATTCACCAAAGGTCAAGAAGGTCCTGTACATCCATTGCAGTAGACCACTCAACACCGGCCATAGCACCCTTTAATGATTGCTCCATGGACGAAGCTGCGCGTCCCGTAGCACCACCCTCTTTCTTGGCTTGATCCAGACCTTTTGTCATGGCCTCGAGGAATCTTCTGTGAAAAACATGCTGACGAGCTTCTTGATTAGAGTACATCTCTCCCTCTTCGTCGCGACGAGTGCCTGAGAGGTTCAGGTAATCAAAGGCGTTGGGTGCCCGTGATATCTTGTACAGAGTATCCCAGTACTGTGGAATGACTTTGTTCTCTGACGGCTCGTCCGTCAATCCAGCCTGGAGAAACTTTGACAGGGCATTGATTTGCCTCGCGAGAGTTTGAGCATCTTTTGGTCTCATTGATGTTCGAGCAGCTGATGTCCAGCCGCCGTCAGAAGAGGCAACGGCCCAACCCATCATCGCACAAAAGGTATTTAATGTCTTGACCCAGCCACCGGGACAGTTGACCAGCTCGGATGCAGCGACGTCGAGAAGCCACTCCATAACCCCGAGAGAGTCGTTACTAATATCAGCGGACAAATGCGTCATCCCTGCCCGAATGTACATTGACGCATGCTCTACACCATGCTTGACATCATCTTCGGGAAGCGCGCGCAGTAGTTTAATCAGTTGAGCTCGAACTGGTGTAGAATTGTCCGAGACCAAGGGTAGCAGTTTTTTGAGGAGAGCATTCGTGCCTACGGGATTTGTTGGGGGACTGGTCGACAATTGACTTGTCAAAAATGCCAAAGCTTCTCGGCGCTGTTTATCGGATTTCGAAGATGATGCCAAGGATAGATTGTGCTTGAACTGCTGAACATTATCAGGCGCATCCGTTGATAAGGACTGATGTCCCATTACAATCGCTGAAGGGGAAAAGAAAAAAAGGGTTAGTAAAGCTGATTGTTTCGCGCATGGCTATGAAAGTTTTAATTTTGGTCGTACCTTTTGACTTGAAGCTCGTATCCGTGAAATTCGAAGCTTTGGCTTGTGTTTTTCCGACCTTGTACTTGGGTTTCTTGGCAGCATCTTAGTTCGATTGCTATGCAGCACATGATGAGAAATTGCATACTTGGAAGTCTTTTTGCTTCTCCTTCTTCTTCTTCGTGCTTGAACCCATCTTGGAGTGTTTGGGGGGAGGGAGGGGCTTCAAGCGCTATAATTATCTGCGAGTGTCTTTAGCGACGGTGATTTACTTTTACTGGCTTTGTATTGGCGATGCCGACGTCTCTGTCATGCGCAAGTTGAGGCCAAACCGATCTCTGCGGTGGGACGTAGAATTTTGGCGGTAAATCGAGGCAGAATCTTATCACCGGTCGTGTTGTGTCACTGTCCGCCCACGAGTTCCCCACAGACGCAAGCTTAAGATGCCGGCTACGAGACCGGTCACCGGAAGAATCATCATCCATCGACGCCTACAGCGGCGCTCGTCTTGCGGCAAGTATCATGACAGACTCTCCTATGGTAATTCAATCCGGCATATGCAGCCCGCCGAGAAAGAGAGCACTAATTGTCCATGCAGAAAAACGGCCATGATGCTCTCGAGGAGAAGCTCGGGCGCTTGGCAACGAAACCGGGAGTCCGAGCCAGTATAATACTTGACAGAGCGAGTGGTGCTATCCTCAAAACAAGCGGTGAACTGTCGGCTCTGCGAACAGCAAAAGCCCGCGATGCCGCAACAGTGGCTCCATTCTCCAACGAAGCACCAGCGGCCGAAGCAAGCGAGTCGCAAGGGGTAGAGGATTTCGCAGCCATGATCTGGAACTACGTCAACACGTCCAGCTTACTGGTACAAGAAGTAGACAAAGAGGTGCGGCGAAAAAAAAACCTTGCATGACCTGTTCTCTCCGACGGCTAACGAAGGGCCGCAGGACGCACTGCGCCTCCTCCGACTACGTACGAAGAAGCAGGAGATTGTGATCGTGCCAGATGCTAAATACGTCCTCACCGTGATTCACGAGACGCCATCCGCATGAAGATAAGAAGAGCGGGGGATGTTGGGGGAGGTGATGAATTTTTATAGTTTTTTGGACTTTGCATTATGGAAGATGGATGGAAACACAGAGAACCAAGTACGATTACTTTTGGGAACCACACAGCAGGCATTTTCAGCGGGAGGTTACTTTTTTTTACCCTGTATGAAACAAGTACGGCGTACAGGATGAAGATACCCTACGGAGGTCGTACATATATACTCCAATAACATGTCATGCATGGAAATTTCACTGCCGAAGCTGTGAGTGCCAAGTGGGCATTGGATTGAAATGGCAAATGGCTGAAAGTACGATGCATGGGGCAGCCTTATTAGCGAGCATTTGCAGCGCTTCGCACGATCGAGGGAAGGGGTTCGGGTCGGGTCACTTGTGTGAGGCAAGTGCGAACGACGAATTAAGCTTACATGCACAGTCGTCGCGCACATAGGTACGTACAACGAACGGAAGGAACAAATGCACACTTTGGCCACTGCTCCTGCCTGGTGGCGTGCAACGAACTTTCCCAAACTGGTACCAGATTGCGGGGAAAGCAACAATAGGGGACCAGGGCCTGGACCACGGTCCATCTGCATTCTTATTATTATGCATCCAGCAACCTACTAGGGTAGGTGCTAGTTATGAGACCACTTTCGACAACCAGGGAGTCAAAGATAATCTGCATGTCTCGCAGACGACTGTGCTCCAGAGCGACTTGCGTCCCGGTTGACGAATCCAGCCCGCATCCCGCGTCACGCTTCGCATCTCGCACATCGCACTCCGTCACCGTCAGCCAGTCTGTCGACAAAAGTCACGCCACTGCGGTTCCCGCGGCGGAGTCAGGACCAGTCTCCCGTGCTCCCGTGTCTGCAGACCGTAGAAGCTGCTCTCCCCCTGTCTGCCCAGAGAACTGTCACCCTGAGTCCGACGTTGGACCATTGGTTCCATTGTCACTCCATCTCGTACCCGCGGCCGGCGCTCCGGAGCTGGTCACCCGACTCTAGTCCTCTCTCACTGGTCAAGGCTCTCACGAGGCGTTTCTGTCAATTTTTTTCATCGGCTTCGCAACGACAAAGATCCTGATCTCTACGCGATCACGATTGCCAGTTCCTTTCGCATGCCTCTTTTTATGGCTCCTGCTGAGAGTCATCGGTGACGCTGACTAACACCATGTCCTCCTCCACTTTGAGCGAGGATGACATTGAGAAACTCTTTTCCGGCGCACCGCAATTCTTCGCCCGAAATGAAAGCCATTTCTACGGCGCGCCGCACCCCAGCATAGCCTTCCTATTCGATGAGGAACTGGAGATCAGGGACTTGACCGACCATGTTCAGGTACAAGACAAAGCCTGGGGGGCCATGACGGCGTGGCCACATCTCACCCGGGACTTGGAGCATGATGCTGCGGCTAAGAGGCAGGAACTTGATCAACACAAGGCCCACTTCCACGTCAAATGTCGGGAGCGTCCCAACATGATGAGCATGTCAGGTCTGGAAAAAGGAACCATGGGCTACCAAGCGGCTCTGGAGCTCCCCACTGGGGACTCGCTCGAAGAAGAGCAGTTCGGATTTGAGAGTCTGGGAACAAAAGCGAGGGTGATTGTGGACGCCAGGACTCGCATGATGTCGCAGAGCGGGATGCTGCGCCGCATCACACAGCCAGCACTCTTGGATAGACTTGCGCGAAATAGCGACATCTATCGGAACAACGACCTCAGGACGAGGACCTCTGCAGAGACCTACAAGGCTCTGTTTCACAACTTCATGCGGCCTACCAGCACCGTCACCGATCAGGGCGACCCTTATGGGCTCCACAACCAGATCCGAGCTCTTTTGAAATGCCTTGGAGTTGCCAACGTCTGGATCGATTTCTCGCGCGTCGAGTGGAGGATTCGTCTGGGTCAAGTGCTTTGGGGTGAAAATGACGGTGACGAGCTCGATGCTGACACGGCTATTCACGACACGGATGACTCGAGTCAGCGTGCAGAGGAAAAGTACTGGCTACTGATGCAGATATTGCTTGCCACAGAGCTACTCATCAGGCTAGATGCCGTCACCGAAGGTATAGAGTATGGTGTTACCGGCATCCGCCCCATTGACGTCGTCCACTTTGAGCGCGCGGCCTCCCAGACGGTCAAATGGTCTCTACTGTTGGCTCGAAGCTGGCTGGACAACATTGACATTGTCAAAGAGGAGGACGTTGCACTCCAACGTCCCCC
The DNA here is from genome assembly GCA_018360365.1 of Claviceps citrina. NCBI lineage: Eukaryota > Fungi > Ascomycota > Sordariomycetes > Hypocreales > Clavicipitaceae > Claviceps > Claviceps citrina. The sequence continues at coordinate 5,347 of SRQA01001235.1, forward strand.
TCAGCCACGGCGGGGCAGCAGCTGGCTTGCGACTCTGGCGAGCAAGGTGACGAACAGATATCATAAAAAGAGTCCTGTGCCGCCCTATCATTTCACCATCAAGGGACGACATGGTCAACGGCAGGTTGATGGGTTGACCCATTTTGCCAAGCGATTGATGTGGCCAGGAATCGACAGATACGAGACCAGAATCTCGGACAATGCACAGTTGGCGGCTGACGAGGCTTCCGGCCGCAGAACAAGCTCTTTGTCCATTAGGTCGCTACAGTCATCCTACTACGGAGCTTGGGATATCACATGCAACCATGGCAAGCACAAGGGTCGTGCGCAGGCTCGACGGAGAAGGCTCGCGGCAGCATTGCACGAATCTGGATGGCTAACGAAATCGTATGTTTTCGGTCTGGTTCTTCCTGGCGATTCATTGTATCATTACCTCATGGCGACACTTTTGGAAAATGACACGGAGGCAATGGCGAAGCTTGGCCCGTTTGCCAATCTTTCTGGAGGCTTTGTATATTCTGGCAAGAGCTTTTGGAGCAGCAGTTGTATCGTTGGTCGTGTTCTTGCGGCAGGCAAAGGGGCGGCTGATTGCATGGGATGGATATCGACAGACGTCGTGCCGGATGGAATAGAGGACGGCTGGCTCACGATAGAGGTGGAAGACGTCGCGGGTAAGTCTTCAAAACACAGACAAGTACATGGTGCAAACATGGAAGCGCAAAGAAAATCTCACACGCACATGGTAGATGACATGGCTCAACTTGGTAAAAAAGCCAGATTATGGGGCAAGAAAAAGGTCGAACGCGAGTCGTCCATTGTGGGCAATGGCAAAGAAAGCTCGGTCCAGGCCGGAGACTTTATTATCCCACACGAGAACAAGTACGCCACGCCTCCGCCCAAGGTGTACGCGGAACTTCTGTCACTCGACCTCAATTCGGCTCCAGAGCCGGTCACGGCCACCCCACTGTCTGAGATGGTGCCAACGCCAACGGTTGAGCCTTGCACGAAATATCCCGAATTGAAGTCCTATCCGGCACGTCTCAAGTTCTTTGTATCCATCGGTGGAGGCAGGGAGGAAGAGTACGAATACTCGCTTACGTACGATGTCAACTTTGTTGCGGCACATCCTTGTGCCCCTTCGCAAAGAGTGAGGGTCGTCAGATCTCCCACAAGTCCCGCCGTTCAGGGAGCGGATCGTTTTGCAGATGGTACGGGCGACGGTGCGAGGTCCGGCTTCAGGACCGGTATGTCCCCCCTTTCCCCCTTCTCTTCTGCGGTCCCAGCTGACGACAGTCAATGTAACAAGGCCACCCGCTTCACAACTTTTATGCATTCACCGTGATTCATATATCGGAGCTTGTCCAGAAACCGCAGGTGACGCTCGCCGAGTTCCTCGATGACGAGTGTTTCGGGAAGTCGGCATCGAACCGGGTGCTCGTCATCGACTGCATCACGGGCTTTGCAGAGCAGCCACAAACACCAGCTTTCGAAAGGATCGTGAAACCGTCGTCGTCGCCAATACTGGACAGGAAGGGGAGCTTCTCGGCGGCAGCTCGCATGCATTTGGAGTCGCAGAAGATGCAGTTTGGCTCCGACATGGAAATCATGGTGAGGGCCATCTGTGCGCAGAGAGGATGGAACGCCATCATAAGCAGGAGGAAGAGGAGCTGCCTCGCGTGTGCGATCCGTGAAGCCGGCGCATTGGCCTGGAAAGTCATTATTCGTGTGCCTTGAAAGAGGACTTGTGGCCGACGGGGTGGAAAATAGCGCGCTGGGGGCGACTAATAAATACACATACCATATGTTTTATGTATCAAGCTAGGTTAGGCGTATCGGGCTTTTCAATATGTGGTTGACTTGACAAGGAAAGCAAGGGTCGTCTGCCGGAAACATCAGGGAGGCATTGAGGGAGGCAATTTCAACTCATTCATTGTTACCAGAGCACGGTTTGCCGCATCAAATCGTGTCGGGGTTTTCAACGTGGTGGACCCGCTTTCATCGACGCTATCCCCATCTCAGGCCATCTGCAAGACGTCAATGCCCACCCTCCCCTTTCCGCTCTCCCAGCCAAAGCATCCCGTTTCCACCGCCCACCGCCCATCGCCCATCGCCCATCACGAAGCAATCATGGCGCCAAACAAGGACATGCGACGAGCGGACCTGAGTGAGTGCGAATGCGAACACAAGAACCCCCCCATCCCACCGCGCTTGGCAGATTTCATCAAAATGCCAAATGCCAGCAGACTGAAGCCCAAGACCCAACCAACTCTACCTTCTGTCTAACACAATGGGCGGCCCCTCTCGCGCGCACACAAATCCAGTTGTCCCGTACCAAGAACCGGTCTCCTCGAGCGACAAGCCGGAATTTTCGTCCACCATCTCGTCCGCGCTGCCCATGGCGGCCATGTTTACGCGAAACCGATATATAGGATGGTAAGGCTTTTCTAGTGGGAGGGTGCGCGAGGAACCCGAGGTTTTCCTGCTACCTGCGATGGTGTCATCCATGCCATGGTCATGCGAAGGAACTATATGTTGATTCTGGGGTTTGGGGGGGGCATTTGACCCCTCGGGAATGATGTAGGGCTGCTGTGGTGTTTGCGATCCAGAACTGGCTGGGTGAGAGTCAGGATGCGAAGAAGAATTCGTCTACGCCGGGGATTTTCTCGGTTCTCATGTCCGGTATGAGCATTTTGAAGCGGCACCTCCATTTTCCCTTTCTTCTTCTTCTTCTTCTTCTTGTCGTCTTTTTTCTGTGGTTGCCTGCCCTCTTTGCCCTTTTCACGAGCTTTGCATGGGGCCTCTGGGAGGGGCATGATTTTGAAGTTGGCTGACCGGTGCTTCCTCTTTGTTTTCTTTGGAAATCTGCGTTCTAGCCATGGCGCTGGGCGTCACGTATATGCCTCTGTTCCTCCCCCCTGCCAAGGGCGCTGAGGGGCCTTCGGGCACCGAGGCTCCTGCCCCGGTTCCGTCTTCGTGAGGAAAGCGGCTGGAGCAGCCATGACTGTTCTTGGGTTTTTTTTGTTTTTGTCTTTTTTTTTTTTCTTTGTTGGCAACAAGTTGAGCGGGACAATGGATGATGGTGTAGGATACTAGGGGATACACGAGGATTTTGTGTGTGTTTCTTCGCGTGCTCGTCATGTGCTTTCAGCGCGGGGCCTGGCATGTTTTCAAATTCCTGCTGATGGGAACAAACATGTTTGCCCGGACTTGATGTGAGGAATGGGCTCTGCGGTCCGAGGACAGCCCAGGCGGTGGTGGGTAGGTATGTAGGTACCTAAGTCGGTAGGAGGTAGGTAGGCATCTACTAGTAGTAACTTGGGAAGGTAGAGGGAGTGTGAGTGTGTGAGTAGTCTTCGCTCGGAGTCTTCGCTCGGAGTCTTCGCTCGGCCCCCGAGTCCCACCGCGCCACCATCCAAGCGCCGCAGTCCGCAGTCCTGAAACTTCGCCGCAGAGAATGAGAGACCGGCCCCCTGTGACGAGTCGCGTCGCAGGAAGAAACGTTGAATAGAAATAGCAGCCGGAGCGCGTGTTTTCCGTAACAATGTCATACGCATCTGCATTGCTTGATCCGTATTTTGATTTTGATTTTTTTCTTTCAAAAAAAAAAAAAAAAAAAAAACCCACACACACATTAAAGCGAAAGAAGAGACACAGCGAGAGAGAGAGAACCATGAGAACCTCACTCGCGCTTTTCCTCTGCGCAGCCCCGTCTCTGGTCCGGGCCGGCGTCGTCATCACACCGATCAGGGGTGACCAGATTGTGGAAAAGGTGGCGGGGGATTGCTACTTTGGTGAGGTTACTCCGCAAGGGTGCGGGTGAGTGATTCTTTTCTTTCTCTCCTTCTCTCTCTCTCTCTCTTTCTTCCTTTCTTTCTTGCCTGTTTCTTCGCTTCGAGGAAATGCGGAGCTGGATGCTGACTTTTTTTTTTTCTCTACTCCAAGACCCAGACGCGGGTGATGGGTGATGGGTGATGGGTGATGGGTGATGGGTGATGGGTGATGGGTGATGGGTGATGGGTGATGGGTGATGGGTGATGGGTGATGGGTGATGGGGGTGATGCCATGTACATGATGATTTTGCTCGACAAGCGTGTTTTAGCGTGTCTACTTTTTTCTCTATTATTATAGTTTCCTGTTTCTGAGAGGGGTCCTTGCTCGTCACGGTCAAGCATGCCACGAGACGGGGAGAGATGCTCCTGCTGTGTAGCTGATGATATCCCAGCCCGGATACAACATAGCAAAACCTGTTTTGTTCCACTTGACGTGAACCCAGAATTCTCCGTCGACAGGTCTACAGACATCCAACACGACCATTGATTCGAAGGCGCAGATATTACAGACGCGACGGAAATTCCAGGCTCGTGCCGGCAATGTGCTTGACACGCTGGTTGAAGGGGCAGATCTGGAAGAAGCGCTCGCGCGAGCACATGACCAGGCTGGCCCGCTTGTGCGGCAGGTCGATCCACTGCTGCTGGTGCAGGCCAAAGACGTACTCGTACATGAGCACCTTCTCGCCCGTCAGGCGCGGCTCGCCGACGACGTTTCCCGTGCGGTGGTCGTCGAGCAGGATGTAGTGCATGACGCTGGGCCACCAGGCCAGGACGCGGTGCGGGCCGCGGAAGGCGTCCTCGCCGACGAGCGAGTGGCGGCCGCGGTCGAAGTCGTCGGCGGCGTAGTGCATGCCCATGCGGTCCTCCTTGGCCCAGTAGATCTCGAAGTAGGCAAAGGGGACGTCGTCGAAGCAGCCGAGGACGGTGACGACGTGCGGGTCGTGGTGCAGCGCGCGCAGGTAGGCGCGGTGGTGGTCGAGGGAGCCCGACTCGAGCCAGCCGCTGGCGACGCGGGGGTCGTTCTGCCACCGGTGGAAGAGGGCCAGGTGCGCGGCGTTGGCGGGGTCGAGCGCCGTGAGGGAGAAGTGCTCGTCCAGGGACGGGATGTACCGGCTGTAGAGGACGGAGCCGGGCTCGGGCTTGGGGCACCGGCGAGGGTGTCGCAGGTGGGAGCTCGGCGTGGCATCGACCGTGTAGTCGACGTGGGGGACCACGTCGGCCGAGCGCCAGCTGGGGAGCCAGATGGGCCGGCCGCCCAGCGGAGAGGCGCAGCCTTGCCAGAAGGCGCTTCGGAGGACGAGCAGCTCGTCCGTCTCGTCCTCCTCCTTGTTGGGCGCCGTCACGCCGCCGCCGTCGTCGTCGTCGTCGCTGACCGGCCGCGGGTGCTCGATGGCCACCATGGACAGGAGGAGCCGCTTGGACAGGTCGCCGGCGCCGGGGCCGCGCAGCCGCAGACGGAACGACTCGACATGGTGGCGGAGCGTGAAGAAGGCGTACAGGAACAGCCAGACCTGCCCGACCGTCGGCGTCGGCGTCTCCGTCTCGCCCGCCTCCCAGCTGATGCTCCAGGCCGGGCTCCGTCGCGCCCTCGCCCACTGCGAGTTGTCCGCGTCGCGGATCCGGTCCGCCTCGACCGGCTCGAGCTCCGTGAAGAGGATCTTCTCGTCGTGGAGCGTGTGGGGGAACGGCTCGCCGTCGTCGGCTTGCGCGTCCTGCCGCAGGAAGTAGGTGCGGCTGCCGTTTGTCGTCGTCGTCGTCGTCGTCGTCGTCGTCGTCGTCGTCGTCGCGGGCGAGAGGTGCAGATGGTATGTGGTGCGGTACGGATGCGGGAGGCGAATCTTGACGGCCGCTGTGGGTGGCCACTTGTCTGCACGGGGTGGTGCTGCTGCTGGTGGTGGACGAGCCGATCCGCCAAGCGGCGTCTCTCGCGTGTCTTGGTGCGAACCCATGATGCGTGCGACTGGGTTTTTTCTCTGTCTGGTTATTTACTGTGGTGTAAACATGCGTGTACGTCCACAACATGCACATATATATACCTACCTTAGTACTAGGTAGCCTAGATACCTAGGTAGGTACGTAGGTCGTTGACCCGTGGACGCAGCCCGTTCGTTGTTTGCCTTGAAAAATAGAAAAGCACCCCTCCCGCCTCCCCCGCCATCGCACATTGCATGTAGCACAATATGCATACATACATCATACACATATGCACATAATATAAGGGCCGGGGGATTCCTAACCCGGACTCTCCTCGGCGTGGATGCCCATTGCCCACACACAAGCCACGAGCCACGAGCCACAAGCCACGAGCGTCCATGTCCTCTCCCCCAGGCGCCCCGTAGATCCTGGCTGGATGAGATTGATAAGATCAACAACCTTGACGACGAACCTTGACAAGGCAATCAAACTAGCTTTTGCCTAAGCCGAAACTGTCTTTTTTGCCCCCAACGTGGTCAATGTCGCGCAATCCACCAAAAAAACCAGCCCCCCCCCCCCCCCCCCAACCCCCCCCCCCCCCCCGA
>SRQA01001236.1:0-11693 GCA_018360365.1 Claviceps citrina
TAAAGACAAAGAGATTTGCTCTTTTAAGGTTAATTAGGATATAATATAGCCCTTAATCTAGGTAATCTATCTACTACTAAAGCCTCTTATTAAGGAATTTAACGTCCTTATCTATAAGGTCTTGTTTTTATACTATAAAAAAGAGGTTAAAGGCGGCTTTAGGTTAATAAATTATAGTAATATACACTCTATAAGCTCTTTATTAATAATATTCCTCCTAGCGCTTCTCTAGATCTTTATTAATAAGTTAAAGCTTACTAATTTGCCCTTTTTAGCAGAGAGAAATAGAGGAATTAGCGTTAAGGGTAAGCTTATAATTATTAAAGATTAGAGGGTAGTTTATTATAAGCTTCTCCCTTAGTTTAGTAAGGAATTTAGTAGCTTATAGTTTGTTTTCTTCTTAATTAGAAAACGGTTAATTAGCTAAGATAAGGGTATTATTAGTTTACATGCTTATAATACTAAATTTATTTACAGAGCTACTAATAAGAAGGCAAGGGTTATATATAAAAGGCATTATAAATAATTTCTTATAATAATACTTCTAGTATATTACCTACTAGTGCATGCTAGCCTTAGGGATTCTATAAAGAGGCTTAATAATTACTATAATTATACTAGGAGGATACTAATCTCTAACTTCTTTAGGTAATTAGCATAGGATCTTATAGTTAAGGCTTGTAATAGATTAAATATAGGCTTATATAATATCTCTTAGCTTAATAAAGATATCCCTCTTTATAAGTAAAGGAGCTAAAGTTATAATTAACTATTAACTTGCCTATTAAATTATAAGAGCCTAGGTTAAGATTATTTGCTTACTAGTATTATTATAAGCTTACACTATAAGTGTTGATTCGTACACAGGCGAATTAATAACAAAGGTACAAGAAATAACAAGCAATGCGCGCGCAAAAGGAAGTACTAGGATTCTAGTTGACGTTGTTAATATTACTATCTAGCTGGCTGAGTGGGAGGCCTTTTAGTGGTTTTCGTGATGCGCAAAGTTATGGGTCACGTGACCGGCGCACTGGCCACCCATCCGAGGCGAGCTTGGATGCGGCCAATCAGGATGCGCCGGGTCCACGTTAACCCGACCCGTTGCGTTAATATTAACACTAGCACTCTTCTCTTTTTATGCCGGAAATTAACGCAACGCAAAGAGCCTCTAATCCCTCCCTACTGAATGTGTTAAACACTTAGCTAATTAAATCTAATCCCTTAATTAGATCCTTACACAAAGTGACAAAGGAAATGGCGACGGTCGTCACAACACAATAGGTACTAATTAGTACAACCCTAATATCCCCAAAACACACATAACACGCTGCGGTCGTAGCTAAAGAAATGAATGTGGAAGTCATTGCAATTACACACATTACAACGCTGCTGCTTAAGATCTATAACTCTTAACAGGGCAGTTGCTATCACAAAGATTAAAGTATGTGTGCTTCTTGTGATAACTCTTGTGATAACCCTTCTGTTAGGTCTTATGCCGCTCTTTTTACCTAACCTTCTATCCTAATTGTAATCTTATTTGTATTAATAAGGGTCTCAAGCGCTTAGTTCGGTGAAGTCTTTGTTATTACATTAGCTAGGTTATCTTTGCCGTTAATCTAGCGGATTTTAAAGATTTCTCTGCGTTCGTACAATTGCTAAAGAGCTATAATATTAATTATTAATCGCTTCTCTTTAGTAGTACTAAGCTTAATAAGGCATTTGTATAATGAATTTAAATCTGTACACAGGATCATTAGAATTTCAGGCAGATTAAGCTAGTCCGTGATTATCTTAATAGTTATGCTAATTACGTAGGCCATATCAGCACCTTAAACCATGCTATATAATTCAGAAGCGAGGGCGCTACGTGTAACACGTTTGCACTTTGTTAAGCTGTACGTAATAATGTTGCCTTTCATTGTAAATTAAGCCTTGCTAAAGTCCTCGTTTCTAATCGTGATAAGGTATCCAATCTAAGAGCTAAAGTCTTTGTTGTTTACAAAGGATTCGTTAACGAAGACAAAGAGATTCGCTCTTTCAAGGTTAATTAGAATATAATGCAGCCCTTAATCCAGGTAATCCATCTGCTACTAAAGCCTCTTGTTAAGGAATTTAATGTCCTTGTTTATAAGATCTTGCCTTTATGCTGTAGAAGAGAGGTTAAAGGCAGCTTTAGGTTAATAGATTGTGGCGATGTACGCTCTACAAGCTCTTTGTTAATAATATTCCTCCTGGCGCTTCTCCGGATCTTTATTAACAAGTTAAAGCTTGCTAATCTGCCTTTTTTAGCAGAGAGAAACGGAGGAATTAGCGTTAAGGGTAAGCTTATAACTATTAAAGATTAGAGGGTAGTCTATTGTAAGCTTCTCCTTTGGCTTAGCAAGGAATTTAGCAGCTTATAGTTCGTTTTCTTCTCGATCAGAAAACGGTTAATTAGCTAAGATAAGGGTATTATTAGTCTACATGCCTACAATGCTAAATTCATCTGCAAAGCTACTAATAAGGAGGCAAGGGTTGTACGTGGAAGGCATTATAAACAACTTCTCGCGATAATGCTTCTAGTATATTGCCTACTAGTACATGCCGGCCTTAGGGATTCCGTAGAGAGGCTTAACAATTACTATAATTATGCTAGGAGGATGCTAATCTCTAACTTCTTTAGGCAATTAGCACAGGATCTTGCGGTTAAGGCTTATAATAGATTAAACGTAGGCTTGCGTGATATCTCTTAGCTTGATGGAGATGTCCCTTTTCGCAAGTAAAGGAGCTAAAGTCATAATTAACCGTTAACTTGCCCGTTAAATTATGGGAGCCTAGGTTAAGATCATCTACTTGCCGGTATTATTATAAGCTTGCACCACAAGTTATGATTTTTCGTACGGTGCCGGGGTGCCTTTGCCTTTAATTTTATCTACAAAACGGCTGTTAAAGATGCGTTACGTGCTGTGTTTTTCAGCGTCGTAGATCTCAAGTTAGAAGACTTCTTGCTAGAGCAGAGCGTTAAGTTCCTTCTGCCAGGATGCCTTAAAAGGTGCTCCCATGGTCTTTACGATGCCTTACTAGCGGAGTTAATAGGCAAGGGCAAGATCTCCTTCTTCTTTCGCGGTAAGAAACGCTTTAGCAAGCAGAGTGCCTTAAAGTATTGATTTCTTAAAGTCTTAGTTAATTAGAGGGGTCTTTCGTGGTCTGCCTCTGCCTTGCTTAATAGGCTGCCTTTTAACATTATTTTTATTGGGAAGGTTAAAGGCAACTCTCTTTATTAGTTCACGCAGTTAGTTATCGTGATCCTCTTTATCCTTGTTAGTAGGTAGAGGAGAAAGGGTTCCTTTATTAGCTGTAATCTCTAGATTACCTAGATCACGCAGGAATGGCTTTATAATAATAGATCTAAATTTTATTAGTCCTAAAGGCATCTCTACCGTGCAGGTTATGCCTTCTATAGCTAAGAGTCTGTAAGGACCTTGCTAACCACCTTTCTCGCGCTAGACCTATACCTTAGATTGTAGCAGGATCTAGTAGGTTAAGAAAGTGTTAGGCCTATTATGGCAGGCGAGGGCATTACTAATCTAGCGCTTTGCGAGCAATCTACGGGCTTTAAAGGTAGCTTTGCAAATTGCTTCAGCACGTTAAACGACAGAAAACGCTAGTAGTAAATCCTGTAATAGTCACGGATATGCCCTAAACACAAGAAGTGTTAGAACAAGGCCGTTTGGGCTAGCAGAGTTATTAATAGCTTTCACAGCTATTTAAAGAAGGTAGTCTTACTGCATGTAGTCTCTAAGTTCACTTTTAATAATGCTATACGCATGTTAGAGGGGAGCGTGATATCTTTTAACCTTTCTAACGCTATTATAAGCTTCCACAGGGACCTTGTTAACTTCAATTGCTAACCCTTAGGCGTATTAACAGAATTCAGCTAACGCAAAGTTCTTTCTAGCATCGTAAACAATCCATTCAGGCGGTCTAAGATAACTATTAATCTAACAAGCTCTAATAGTGTCCTAAACGTCTCTAGTAGTCTGCTTCCTTAGTTTAAGAAAACAGGCAGCTTAGAAAGCTATAGCGGAATCCACAATATAGAGGACTAGCTTGCTATTAATTTAGAGGATATTAACAATAATCTCGTAATTAAACTCATGGTTATCTTTTAAAGTAAACTTGAATCGGCCAGGGCTCTTGCTGTAAAGTTAACACTACTCGCAGAAACTAGTGATCTTTTGCAGGATCTTTAGGTTAAATTCCTCACTAGCTTTGTGGAGAACCTTTCGTAGTCTTCCAATTAAAGGGTAACTAAAATGTTAATAAAGCTGCTAAAGTTGCGTTTCTATAAGGAAGAAGGCAACCGCTACAGTTAGCTTAAGATCCCACTACGGATAACCCTATCGTCGGGTTATAGGGATCTCTTTTATGCCTTAAATCAGCAGGTTCCTTAGGTTATTAAGCTTCACATTTATGCGGTCTATATTAGTAATTAAGAACAAGAAGGGTGTTGCTGTTAGCAGCACGTAGAATTCAATCTCTCCAAGCACCGTGGGAACCTTTAAAGAACCCAGTAACAATGCTTTTCCAGCGCCAAAGGCAACATCGTGTTAACTCGCGGATTAGTTGATTTGCAACAAGGGAAACAGGCGTAAAAGGGCTTAGGCTTAAGCAATGCTAACTATAGAGACTCCCGCAGCGCTAGTATTAGGAAGGATGCCTCTAAAGGTCTCTTCTAAATAGCGTGCTTTAGCAAGGAAAATATTGTTAAACTAAGGCTCTTTATAGGGATCGCTGCGGTAAAGGGCATGTTTAAATAACTAGTCTTAAAGCATCTCAAGCACCTTACCGCTATTAGGGATCTCTATTAAGAGTGTTAACCTTTGTAATGCCGTAGTAAGGAATTGCAAAGGACCCGCAGGAGGATCAGAGTAGTCGTCCTTTTCAGTCTTATCTAATAAAGCTATTATTGCCTTAGTCTTAAGGATTAATTGCTTAAGGTTATCGGGATCACCACTATTATTGTCCTCGCCCTTAACATAAGCAAGGAATTGCTACCACTTCTACTCTATTAGCCTGCCGCAATAGAATTTAGATTAATTCTAACGCCTTCGTAACGCCTCACATTCTTCGGCAGAGTGCTTGGTGGACTAGCACCCTTGCTTCTTATAGATAAAGCAGCAGCCCTTATAATAGATAGAGGGCCCGTGTTATTACCGTTAGAAGTCACGATTCTTCCCGTAGTAACAATCGGTGTAGAATGCAGTATTAGAGTTAACTTCAGCCTCTTTTTAATAGAACGCACCACGCTTAGTAGCGTTTCTTTCAGCTTGCTTCACTTTAATACTTTTCCAGAGCTTTAACGTTAGGTCCTCGTATGTAAAGGGGCTATCGTAGGCTATAAGGCTGCATTTAGGGATATTATTAACAGCGGCAAGAAGCGTGTTTTGCATATTAATCTCGTCGTTCACGTGGCCTCTAGTCCTATAATAAAGAGAGATAATCTTATTAGAGAGGAGGTTAAGGGCCTTAAGCATGCTCTTTTCAGGGTTTTCTCTCATTACCTTACGTAGCGTGATTATGCGGAGGTTATTATAATAAAGCTAAGTAGTGTTAACAGTTTTAAAGCGGTCTTTAATAGATTTAACTATTTAGGTGAAAGTCATGCCTTTGCCAAGGAGAAAGTCCTTGTAATGCATTAAAGCTTTTCCTTTAAGCATCACAGGAAATGCCTTGTAAAAGAGGGACTCTAGGAGGTTAATTTGCTCACAAAGGGCTTAGAAAGTCTTTAGCTTGTTATTAAAGAAGTTATACATCTCTCCACCGTACTTTTCCTTATCAGAGTAAATCTTATAAAGGTCCATAATCTTCTATAATGCCGTTACTAGGTCTAATTCCAGCGGGGAGTAAAGTAGAGGATAAAAACGCTCATGAGATCTCTAATAATTAAGGTCGTTATTAGGTGCAGCGGTACGTTGCCACTATCCTTATTAAGGAACGTTTCCCTCAGACCTTTATTGTGGTAGCAAATCCCACATCCAAGCTGCTTTAATGCCTAGGTCTAGAACTAACCCTTAGGACTATTGTTAAGTAGGCTTGTGAGATCTCCCGTTAAAGTCAGGAAGGCCTAGGGGAGCTAACCAGATAGTTAGCGCTAAATTCAGGGCCTGCCCTAGGTCTTAGAAGTTCCCATAGGTCCTCCCGTTAAAGTTAGGAAGGCCTAGGGGAGCTAACTATTGCGTTAGCTCTCGCCCTAAGCCTTAGGGAGGCCCATAAGGTGCCGCTCCTATGGCGTATAGATATCTCCGCTAATCCGCTATATTAACTACAGTAGGAGGTTAGTCTAGTCTATAGAAGCTCCTAGCAGGAGCGGGAGGAGTGAGGGAAATGTCGCTTAGTCCCTACTAAGGGTTAAGTTAGCTCCCCTAGCGGTAGTAATCTTCTAGGTTCTGTAAGAGCTTATAGTTACCCGCAGGGTCATAACCTATCGTAGGATTTAATACCGCCGGCTAGCATTATAGGGATTCAGGGAGCCTAATCTCACGGGGTATTTAGGGGGGTCTTCCGTAACCCTACTAATTCCCAGGTTATGCCACAGGGAAGGTAGTTAAAGCAAATAGAGAAAGAGGGGAATTCCTTATAAGGTAAAGATATAGATGATTCTTTAGTGCTGCTCTTTACTGCGTCTAGGAAGGTAATTCCTAAAGCTATTAATATAGGGTGCCGTAGTAAGAGGGAGGATAGTTACTATGCCTGCTTGCTAGTAAACATAATCTTAATTGTAAGGGATATAATAACTCTCTGTCAGGATCCCTTAGTCTGGTCTCAGCTTGTATTGCCGTTACAAGCTTGCTAGCAATAGATAATTAATCTAATAGGAAGTAAATATTACGTTTTTACAGGAAGTCACGAAAAACGCGAATAACTTTAGTATTCCTATGTTTAAAAGCTTCTTCAGTCCAGTCTATAAATTAGTCTCTAAACTTCTGCTAAAGGAGCTCACTAGAGAGGTCTTTAGTCTTAGCTTCCATAATAAAGAAAGCGATTCGGCCACATATTTCAGCACTTATAGCCTTGCCGAGATTAAAATCTAATAGGTTAAGCTTGTGCTAGTCTGCTATAATTGCTCTTCTGTGTATTAATAGGATCCGAGGGAGCTCTAGGATCTTATCGTCAAGATTAATGGATTAGGGGCTTTGTTCACCTATGGATATGTGTTATATTTAGTGGTGAAGAGAATAGAAATCTAACGGAAAAATAGTAAAGCAGGTGGTAGGGCAGGTAAAAGGGTAGAAATCCGTGGCAGTCGTTAGTCTAGACTAATAGATTTAATTGAATCAAGGGCTTGATAAATCTCGTGATAAACAAGAGATGCAATAATTCCTCTAACGGGCGTTTAAGGCTGGAAAGAGGAAAAATCATACCTATTAAAGCAAGCGGCACGGTGCTGCGGCAAGCTTCCTTTCTTAGCACGAAACGGCTCTACAAATAGACCCTAAAGAGCTTCCCTAAAGGGGATAGATTAAATCTATTCGTAATCGCGGAATCATCTCTTCTATATTGCTTCCTTCGTTTAGTAGGATCAACTCCACTGATTTCGTGAAAAATCAGCTACCATAAGCGGAAACTAGCGTTTTGCAGGATACGTAAATCTAGCTAATCTGTGGTGTAATCACCACTAATTAGTGTTAATTCGTACACAGGCGAATTAATAACAAAGGTACAAGAAATAACAAGCAATGCGCGCGCAAAAGGAAGTACTAGGATTCTAGTTAACGTTATTAATATTACTATCTAGCTGGCTGAGTGGGAGGCCTTTTGGTGGTTTTCGTGATGCGCAAAGTTGTGGGTCACGTGACCGGCGCACTGGCCACCCATCCGAGGCGAGCTCGGATGCGGCCAATCAGGATGCGCCGGGTCCACGTTGACCCGACCCGTTGCGTTGATATCAACAATAAGTTATAATTTTTTATATAGTACTAGGGTGCCTTTGCCTTTAATTTTATTTATAAAACAGCTATTAAAAATATATTATATACTATATTTTTTAGCATTATAAATCTTAAGTTAGAAGACTTCTTGCTAGAGTAAAGTATTAAGTTCCTTTTACTAAGATACCTTAAAAGGTGCTCTTATAGTCTTTATAATGCCTTGCTAGTAAAGTTAATAGGTAAGGGCAAGATCTCCTTTTTCTTTTATAGTAAGAAACACTTTAGTAGGCAGGGTGCCTTAAAGTATTAAGTTTTTAAAGTCTTAGTTAATTAGAGGGGTTTTTTATAGTCTGCCTTTGCCTTACTTAATAGGCTGCCTTTTAATATTATTTTTATTAGGAAGGTTAAAGGTAACTCTTTTTATTAGTTTATATAGTTAATTATTATAATTCTCTTTATTCTTATTAGTAAGTAAAGGAGGAAGGGTCTTTTTATTAGCTATAGTCTTTAGATTGCCTAGACTACATAGGAATAGCTTTATAATAATAAATCTAAATTTTATTAGTCCTAAAGGTATCTTTCCTATATAGGTTATACCTTCTATAGCTAAGAGTCTAAAAGGACCTTACTAACTACCTTTCTTATGCTAAACCTATACTTTAGATTATAGCGAAATCTAGTAAGTTAGGAGAGTATTAAGCCTATTATAGTAGGTAAGGGCATTACTAATCTAGCGCTTTATAAGTAATTTATAGGCTTTAAAAGTAGCTTTATAGATTGCTTTAGCGCGTTAAATAATAGAAAACACTAGTAGTAAATCTTATAATAGTTGTGGATATGCCCTAAATATAAGAAGTATTAGAACAAGGCTATTTAGGCTAGCAGAGTTATTAATAGCTTTTATAGCTATTTAAAGAAAGTAGTCTTACTACATGTAGTCTCTAAGTTTGCTTTTAATAATACTATATATATATTAAAGGGGAGTGTAATATTTTTTAACTTTTCTAATACTATTATAAGCTTCTATAGGGACCTTATTAACCTTAATTACTAACGCTTAGGCATATTAATAAAATTTAGCTAATATAAAGTTCTTTCTAGTATTATAAACAATCTATTTAGGCAGTCTAAGATAACTATTAATCTAATAAGCTTTAATAATATCCTAAATATCTCTAGTAGTCTACTTCCTTAGTTTAAGAAAACAAGTAGCTTAGAAAGCTATAGCAGAATCTATAATATAAAGGACTAGCTTGCTATTAATTTAGAGAATATTAATAATAATCTTATAATTAAACTTATAGTTATCTTTTAAAGTAAACTTAAATTAGCTAGGGCTCTTGCTATAAAGTTAACACTACTTATAGAAACTAGTAATTTTTTGCAGGATCTTTAGGTTAAATTCCTTACTAGCTTTATAGAGAACCTTTTATAGTCTTCTAATTAAAAGGTGATTAAAACGTTAATAAAGCTAACAAAGTTACGTTTCTATAAGGAAGAAGGCAACCACTATAATTAGCTTAAGATCCTACTATAAATAACCCTATTATTAGGTTATAGGGATCTCTTTTATACCTTAAATTAGTAGGTTCCTTAGGTTATTAAGCTTTATATTTATATAGTCTATATTAGTAATTAAAAATAAGAAGGGTATTGCTATTAGCAGCATATAGAATTTAATCTCTCTAAGCACTATAAGAACCTTTAAGGAACCTAGTAATAATGCTTTTCTAGCGCTAAAGGCAATATTATATTAACTCGCGGATTAGTTAATTTATAGCAAGGGAAATAAGCATAAAAGGGCTTAGGCTTAAGTAATACTAACTATAGAAACTCTTATAGCGCTAGTATTAAGAAGGATACCTCTAAAGGTCTCTTCTAAATAGTATGCTTTAGCAAGGAAAATGTTATTAGACTAAGGCTCTTTATAGGAATTACTATAGTAAAGGGCGTGTTTAAATAACTAGTCTTAAAGCATCTTAAATACCTTACTATTATTAGGGATCTCTATTAAAAGTATTAACCTTTATAATGCTATAGTAAGGAATTATAAAGAACCCACAGGAGGATTAGAGTAGTTATCCTTTTTAGTCTTATCTAATAAAGCTATTATTACCTTAGTCTTAAGGATTAATTACTTAAGGTTATTAGGATTACTACTATTATTATCCTTGCCCTTAACGTAAGCAAGGAATTGCTACTACTTTTGCTTAGTTAGCCTACTATAATAGAATTTAGACTAATTCTAATGCCTTTATAACGCCTTACGTTCTTTAGCGGAGTGCTTTGTAAACTAGCACCCTTGTTTCTTATAAATAAAGTAGCGGCCCTTATAATAAATAAAAAGCCTATGTTATTACTATTAGAAGTTATAATTCTTTCTATAGTAATAATTAGTGTAAAACGCAGCATTAGAGTTAACTTTAGCCTTTTTTTAATAGAATATACTATGCTTAGTAGCGTTTCTTTTAGCTTGCTTTACTTTAATACTTTTCTAGAGCTTTAATATTAGGTCCTTGTATATAAAGGGGCTATTATAAGCTATAAGGCTATATTTAGGGATATTATTAATAGCAGCGAGAAGCGTGTTTTATATATTAATCTTATTGTTTATATAGCCTCTAGTTCTATAATAAAGAGAGATAATCTTATTAGAGAGGAGGTTAAGGGCCTTAAGCATACTTTTTTTAGGGTTTTCTCTTATTACCTTACGTAGCGTGATTATACAAAGGTTATTATAATAAAGCTAAGTAGTATTAATAGTTTTAAAGTAATCTTTAATAAATTTAACTATTTAGGTAAAAGTTATGCCTTTGCTAAGGAGAAAGTCCTTATAATATATTAAAGCTTTTCCTTTAAGTATTATAGAAAATACCTTATAAAAAAGAAACTCTAGGAGGTTAATTTACTTATAAAGGGCTTAGAAGGTTTTTAGCTTATTATTAAAGAAGTTATATATCTCTCTACTATACTTTTCCTTATTAAAGTAAATCTTATAAAGGTCTATAATCTTCTATAATGCTATTACTAAATCTAATTCTAGTAGGGAGTAAAGTAAAGGATAAAAACACTTATAAGATCCCTAATAATTAAGGTTATTATTAAGTGTAGTAGTATATTACTACTATCCTTATTAAGGAACGTTTCCCTTAGGCCTTTATTATAGTAGCAAATCCTATATCTAAGCTACTTTAATGCCTAGGTTTAGAACTAACCCTTAGGGCTATTATTAAGTAGGCTTATAAGATCTCCTATTAAAGTTAGGAAGGCCTAGGGGAGCTAACTATTATATTAGCTCTTGCCCTAAGCCTTAGGGAGGCCTATAAGGTGCCGCTCCTATTACGTGTAAATGTCTTTACTAATTTACTATACTAACTACTATAAGAGGTTAGTTTAGTTTATAAAAGCTCCTAGTAGGG
This sequence comes from Claviceps citrina, assembly GCA_018360365.1. Classification (NCBI taxonomy): domain Eukaryota; kingdom Fungi; phylum Ascomycota; class Sordariomycetes; order Hypocreales; family Clavicipitaceae; genus Claviceps; species Claviceps citrina. The sequence goes on from SRQA01001236.1 coordinate 11,330, forward strand.
CTAGGAGAAGTAAGGGAAATATTACTTAGTCCTTGCTAAGGGTTAAGTTAACTCCTCTAGTAATAATAATCTTCTAGGTTTTATAAGAGCTTATAGTTACCTATAGGGTTATAACCTATTATAGGATTTAATACTACTAGCTAGTATTATAGGGATTCTAGGAGCCTAATCTTATAGGGTATTTAAGGGGGTCCCTTATAACCCTACTAATTCCTAGGTTATACTATAGGGAAGGTGGTTAAAGTAAGTAAAGAAAGAAGGGAATTCCTTATAAGGTAAAGATATAAATAATTCTTTAGTGCTACTCTTTACTATATTTAGGAAGGTAATTCCTAAAGCTATTAATATAGGGTGCTATAGTAAG
>SRQA01001237.1:0-11689 GCA_018360365.1 Claviceps citrina
ATTATAAGGTCTTTCTTTATTATATACCTCTTAAAGTATAGCTATAGCTTTAGCTAAATTTATAGTTAATATAAAAAGTAAGTAAGGATTATAAAGTCTTTTATCTTAAAGTCTTATATTATAAGGTCTTATTATACTAAAGAAATCTACTATATTTAAGGCCTTTATTTTTTTTAATAATTTTAATAAACTTCTAAATTTTAGTAATAAAATCCTTATATATTAAGTAGTTATTATAAATAATATAGCTATATTTAGGGATATTATTAATAGTAATAAAAAAGGTATTTTATATTTTTATATTATTAATAATATTTCCTTAGAGTTTATAATAAATCTTAAGGATTTAGTTAGTAAGAAAGTTAAGAGCTTTAGTTATACTTTTTTTAAGGTTTTTAGTTATTACTTTATAAAGTATAATAATCCTTAAGTTTATTTAATAAACTTAGCTAGTATTCTAGGTTTTAAAGCGCTCTTTAATAAATAGTACTATCTTATTAAAGGTTATTTTTAGGCCTTAAATATAGTTTTTATAGTATATAGCTACTTTGCCCTTAAGTATTATAAGGAAAGCCTTATAAAAAGTGTTTTTAAGGATATTAAGCTAGTTATAAAAGGTAAGGAATATACTATACTTATTATAAAAGAAGTTATAAAAGTCTTTACTATACTTATACTTATTAAAGTAAACTTTATAAAGGTTTATAATTTTCTTTATAATTACTACTAATAAATTAATTAGTTTTATAAGATTAATTAGTCTTGCTAGTTTTTTATATATTTCTCTTATAGGTTTTTATATTTTTAAAGGGGGAAGTAATGCCTTAAAGGGGTTAAAGGGTATTAAAATAAATTATAAAGGTTCTTATATAAAAAAAGGTAAAGAGAGAATCTTTTTAAGAGAGTATATAGCTTTTTATATTTTTTCTTATATAAGGGAAAAGTAGTAACTTTAAGTTATTTTTATAGGAGGTAAGTAGCTTTTACCTTTTTTATTTATAAAAGATTATATAGTTTAAAAGGGCTAAGAGGTTAGAGGGTTTAGAAGAGTAGGGTTTTTTAGTATTAATTTTCCTTATATTAGTGCTATAAGCCTCTTAGGGATAAGGGTTTTATTAGTAAAAATATAAATACTTTTATTATAAAGGAATTTTTAGAGGGTTTATAATAAGCTGACTTTAGTTTTTTACTAATTTTTAGTGGTTTATTACTAGAACTTAACCTTAAAGTTATTCTAAAGAATAATATTATACTTATTATTAAGTATAGCCTTATAAATAAAGTAAGTAATTCTTTTAGTAATATTTTAGGGTAAAGCTAGGTATAGGCTACCCTAGTTATACTTATAAATATATTAGTTTAAACCTACTAAATATTTATAATATTTAATAAATTATAGGAATTTAGGGATATTCTTTACAAGGGTGTTATTAGCTAGATTTATTATCTTATTAAGGGATTAATTAGTAACTTAATTACTTAATTTATATTAAGGGGTTATTATAGTGTTTTACTTTCTTACTAGTAAGGGAAATCTTTATAAAAGATATTAAAGTCTTTATAGCTAATAAGGGGTTTTCTAGCTTAATTATAGTAAATTATAGTAATTTAGGGGATTAAGGCTAATTATAAAATTTAGTTAATAAATTAGGGATTTATTTTGAAACTATTAAGGCCTAGCTATATTAAAAAAATATTACTTTCCTCCTTAGTATAAAGTACTTATTAAAGTAAATATTTTGCCTTTTTTATAGTAATCTTTACTAATTTATAGTCTTTTAACTACTAATTAATATTAGATAAGTATAGGTTAAAAATACCTATAGGTTATATATAATTATAAGTAAAAGGGGTGTATATATAAGAGGGTTTTATTTAGTCTTATAGATTAAGAGAAAGCTAGCTAAGAGATTTATTATATACCTTCTTTTATATATATTAAACTCTATATAGCCTTATATTTATATAGTAGTTTACTATATAGCTAATTATATTACGTGCACCCTTAGTTAGCTAGGCGGAGCCGTGCGCTAACTAAGGCTGCTAAGGTTAACCCATAATGTGTGTAATAATTCCGACAATTATTATTAGATTTATAATAAAAAATATATTTATTAATAAGTTTATACTAATTTACTACTTATATATTACTAATTAAATATATTTTTAAGCTATAGTTAAGGCTTATTTAAAAGAGGCTTATTTTATTTTTTATATTTAATTAAAAAGGGAGTTTAGTATAGGTTTATTTTTATTTTTTAAGGAATTTTTTAAAGTTAGTATAATTTACTTATTTAAAGCTAATAAGCTTTAATTATATACTAAGAGAATAGCTTTTTTAATTATTTAAGCCTTTTTTAAGCTAATTATAAAAGTTAGTTTATAAAAGGGGATTTTTAATATAATTTTTATAAATCTTTTCTTTTATAGCCTAATATTACTTTATAATATTAGTAAGGTAAGTGCTAGTATATAAAACCTTTATAAAGTTAGTAGTAAATTAATAAGAATTTATTATAAATTATACTTTATAATTACTAATAAAAGGTTTTAATTAAAAAGTATTTTAGCTACTATAAAAAAGTTACTTAAGGGGAGCTTATATAAAGGTTTACTATAAATAATATATAGTAAGTATAATAAAAGCTATAAATATATTCTTTTTTAGTAATTCTTTATTATTAATATTATATATAAGTTCTTAAAGTTTTTAAAGTTATTACTTTTTTCTTACTTAATTAATATACTTTTATAATACTAAGATTTTAGTATTATAATTATTACTAATAAGGGTATTTTTTATAGCTACTATAAGCTATTACTAAATAAAAGGTATAATAAGTTATAATAATAATTTAAATATAATACTAGCTTTAGATATAGCTATAAGTCTTTATATAAGTTTTGTTGATATCAACGCAACGGGTCGGGTCAACGTGGACCCGGCGCATCCTGATTGGCCGCATCCGAGCTCGCCTCGGATGGGTGGCCAGTGCGCCGGTCACATGACCCACAACTTTGCGCGTCACAAAAACCACCAAAAGGCCTCCCACTTAGCCAGCTAGATAGTAATATAAACAACGTTAACTAGAATCCTAGTACTTCCTTTTACGCATGCATTACTTGTTATTTCTTGTACCTTTGTTATTGATTCGCCTGTGTACAAATTAACACTAATTAGTGGTGATTACACCACAGATTAGCTAGATTTACACATCCTGCAGAACGCTAGTTTCTGCTTATAGTAGCTGATTTTTTACGAAATCAGTAGAGTCGATCCTACCGAACGAAGGAAGTAATATAGAAGAGACGATTCCGCGATCACGAATAGATTTAATCTATCCCCTTTAGGGAAGCTCTTTAGGGTCTATTCGCAGAGCCGTTTTATGCTAAGAAAGGAAGCTTGCCGCAGCACCGTGCCGCTTGCTTTAATAGGTACGATCTTTCCTCTTTCTAGCCTTAAACGCCTATTAGAGAAATTATTAAATCTCTTGTCTATTATAAGATTTATTAAGCCCTTAATTTAATTAAATCCATTAGTCTAGACTAACAACTGCCATGGATTTCCACCCTTTTACCTGCCCTACCACTTGCTTTACTATTTTTCTATTAGATTTCTATTCTCTTCACCACTAAATACAACACATATCCATAGGTGAATAAAGCCCCTAATCCGTTAATCTTAATAATAAGATCCTAGAGCTCCCTCGGATCCTATTAACACACAGAAGAGTAATTACGGCAGACTAGCACAAGCTTAACCTATTAGATTTTAATCTTAGTAAGGCTATAAGTGCTAAAATATGTGGCCGAATCGCTTTCTTTATTATAGAAGCTAAGACTAAAGACCTCTTTAGTGAGCTCCTTTAGCAGAAGCTTAGAGACTAATTTACAGACTAGACTAAAGAAGCCTTTAAACATAGGAACACTAAGGTTGTTTGCGTTTTTCGTGACTTCCTGCAAAAACGCAACATTTACTTCCTGTCAGACTAATTATCTATTGCTAGTAAGCTTGTAACGGTAATACAAGCTAAGACTAGACTAAGGGATCCTAATAGAGAATTATCACATCCCTCACGATTAAGATTACGTTCTCTAGCAAGCAGGCACAGTAATTATTATCCCTCTTACTATAGCACCCTATATTAACAGCTTTAGGAATTACCTTCCTAGACGTAGCAAAGAGCGGCACTAAAGAATTATTTATATCTTCACCTTATAAGGAATTCCCCTTTTCCTCTGTTTGCTTTAACTACCTTCCCTATAGCATAATCTAGGAATTAATAGGGTTACAGGGGACCCCCCTAAACACCCTGTGAGATTAGGCTCCCTAAATCCTTATAACACTAGCTAGCAGTATTAAATCCTACAATAGGTTATAACCTTGTGGCTAACCATAAGCTCTTATAGAATCTAGAAGATTACTACCGCTAGGGGAGCTAACTTAACCCTTAGCAGGGACTAAGTGATATTTCCCTTGCTCCTCCCGCTTCTGCTAGGAGCTTTTATAGACTAGACTAACCTCCTGCTGTGGTTAACACAGCGGATTAGCGGAGATATCTACACGCTATAGGAGCAGCACTTTATAGGCCTTCCTAAGGCTTAGGGCGAGAGCTAACGCAATAGTTAGCTCCCCTAGGCCTTCCTAACTTTAACAGGAGGACTTATAGGAACTTCTAAGACCCGGGGCAGGCCCTGAATTTAGCGCTAACTATTTAGTTAGCTCCCCTAGGCCTTCCTGACTTTAATAGGAGATCTTATAAGCCTACTTAATAATAGCCCTAAGGGTTAGTACTAGACCTAGGCATTAAAGTAGCTTGGATATGGGATTTGCTACTATAACAAAGGCCTAAGGGAAACGTTCCTTAATAAGGATAGTAGTAACGTACCGCCGTACCTAATAATAACCTTAATTATTAGAGATTTTATAAGTGTTTTTATCCTTTACTTTACTCCCTGACGGAATTAGATCTAGTAATAGTATTACAGAAGATTGTGGACTTTCACAAGATTTACTTTAATAAGGAAAAGTATGGTGGAGAGATGTATAACTTCTTTAACAATAAGCTAAAGACTTTCTAAGCCCTTTATAAGCAAATTAACCTCCTAGAGTCCCTCTTCTATAAGGCATTTCTTATAATGCTTAAAGGAAAAGCTTTAATGTATTATAAGGACTTTCTCCTTAGCAAAGGCATGACTTTTACCTAAATAGTTAAATCTATTAAAGACCGCTTTAAAACTATTAACACTACTTAGCTTTATTATAATAACCTCTGCATAATTACGCTACGTAAGGTAATAAGAGAAAACCCTAAAAAGAGCATGCTTAAGGCCCTTAACCTCCTCTCTAACAAGATTATCTCTCTCTATTGTGGGACTAGAGGCTATGTGAATAACAAGATTAACATATAAAACACGCTTCTTGCCGCTGTTAATAATATCCCTAAATGTAGCCTTGTAGCCTATAATAGCCCCTCTACATACAAGGACCTAACGTTAAAGCTCTAGAAAAGTATTAGAGTAAAGCAAGCTAAAAGAAACGCTACTAAGCGTGGTGCGTTCTATTAAAAAGAGGCTGAAGTTGACTCTAATGCCGCGTTTTATACCAATTATTACTATAGGAAGAATCGTGACTTCTAACAGTAATAACGCGGGCCCTCTATCTATTATAAGGGCCGCTGCTTTATTTATAAGAAGCAAGGGTGCTAGTCCACAAAGCACTCCGCTAAAGAACGTAAGGCGTTATAAAGGCATTAGAATTAATCTAAATTCTATTGTAGCAGGCTAATAGAGCAGAAGTAGCAGCAATTCCTTGCTTATGTTAAGGGCAAGGATAACAATAGTAGTGATCCTAATAACCTTAAGTAATTAATCCTCAAGACTAAGGTAATAATAGCTTTATTAGATAAGACTAAAAAGGACAACCACTCTAATCCTCCTGCGGGTCCTTTGCAATTCCTTACTATAGTATTGCAAAGGTTAACACTCTTAATAGAGATCCCTAATGGCGGCAAGGTGCTTAAGATGCTTTAAGACTAGTTATTTAAACATGCCCTTTACTATAATAATCCCTATAAAGAGCCTTAGTCTAACAATATTTTCCTTGCTAAAGCACGCTATTTAGAAGAGACCTTTAGAGGCATCCTTCCTAACACTAGCGCTGCAGGAGTCTCTACAGTTAGCATTGCTTAAGCCCGAGCCCTTTTACGCCTGTTTCCCTTGCTACAAATTAACTAATCCGCGAGTTAACATGATGTTGCCTTTGGCGCCGGAAAAGCATTATCACTAGGTTCTTTAAAGGTTCCTATAGTGCTTGGAGAGATTAAATTCCATATACTGCTGATAGCAACACCCTTCTTGTTCTTAATCACTAATATAGACTATATAAATGTAAAGCTTGACAACCTAAGGAACCTGCTAATTTAAGGCACAAAAGAGATCCCTATAACCTAATGATAGGGTTATCCGTGGTGGGATCTTAAGCTAACTATAGCGGTTGCCTTCTTCCTCATAGAAACGTAACTTTAGCAGCTTTATTAACGTTTTAGTTACCCTTTAATTAGAAGACTGCAAAAGGTTCTCCACAAAGCTAGTGAGGAATTTAACCTAAAGATCCTGCAAAAGATTACTAGTTTCTGCGAGCAGTGTTAACTTCACGGCAAGAGCCCCAGCTGATTTAAGTTTATATTAAAAGATAACCATGAGTTTAATTACAAGATTATTATTAATATCCTCTAAATTAACGGCAAGCTAGTCCTTTATATTATGGATTCCGCTATAGCTTTCTAAGCTGCCTGTTTTCTTAAGCTAAGGAAGCAGACTGCTAGAGACGTTTAGGACACTATCAGAGCTTGTTAGATTGATAGTTATCTCGGACCGCCTAAATAGATTATTCACGATGCTAGAAAGAACTTTACGTTAGCTAAATTCTATTAATACGCCCGAGGGTTAGTAATCGAAGTTAACAAGGTCCTTGTGGAAGCTTATAATAGCGTTAGAAAGGTTAAAAGATATTACGCTCCCCTCTGACGTGCGTATAGCATTATTAAAAGCAAACTTAGAGACCACGTGTAGCAAGACCACCTTCTTTAAATAGCTATAAAAGCTATTAATAACTCTGCTAGCCTAAACGGCCTTGTTCTAACACTTCTTGTGTTTAGGGCATATCCGTGACTATTATAGGATTTACTACTAGCGTTTTCTGTCGTTTAACGTACTAAAGTAATCTACAAAGCTACCTTTAAAGCCCGCAGATTGCTCGCAAAGCGCTAGATTAGTAATACCCTTGCCTACCGCAATAGGCCTAACACTCTCCTAACCTACTAGATCCTGCTATAATCTAAGGTATAGGTCTAGCGCAAGAAAGGTAGTTAGCAAGGTCCTTACAAACTCTTAGCTACAGAAGGCATAACCTGCATAGTAGAAATGCCTTTAGGACTAACGAAATTTAGATCTATTGTTATAAAGCTATTCCTACGTGATTTAGGCAATCTAGAGATCACAGCTAATAAAGAGACCCTTCCTCCTCCACCTACTAATAAGGATAAAGAGGATTACAATAACTAACTATATAAACTAATAAAGAGAGTTACCTTTAACTTTCCTAATAAGAGCACTATTAAAAGGCAGCCTATTAAGCGAGGCAGAGGCAGACTATAAAAGACCCCTCTAATTAACTAAGACTTTAAGAAATTAATGCTTTAAGGCACTCTGCTTGCTAAAGCGTTTCTTACTACGAAAGAAGAAGGAGATCTTGCCCTTGCCTATTAACTCCGCTAGCAAGGCATTGTAAAGACTATAGGAGTACCTTTTAAGGCATCCTAGCAGAAGGAACTTAACGCTTTGCTCTAGTAAGAAGTCTTCTAACTTAAGATCTATAACGCTAAAAAACACAGCATGTAACGCATCTTTAACAGCCGTTTTGTAGATAAAATCAAAGGCAAAGGCACCCTAGCACTATACGAAAAATCACGACTTATAGTGCAAGCTTATAATAATGCTAGTAAGCAGATAATCTTAACCTAGGCTCCTATAATTTAATAGGCAAGTTAATAGTTAATTATGACTTTAGCTCCTTTACTCGCGAAAAGGGATATCTCTATTAAGCTAAGAGATATTACGCAAGCCTATGTTCAATCTGTTACAAGCCTTAACCGTAAGATCCTATGCTAATTGCCTAAAGAAGTTAGGGATTAGCATCCTCCTAGCATAATTATAGTGATTATTAAGCCTCTCTACAGAATCCCTAAGGCTAGCACGCACTAGTGGGCAACGTACTAGAAGCATTATCGCGAGAAGTTATTCATAATGCCTTCTACGTATAACCCTTGCCTCCTTATTAGCAGCTTTGCAGATGAATTTAGCATTATAGGCATGCAAACTAATAATACCCTTATCTTGGCTAATTAACCGTTTTCTAATCGAGAAGAAAACAAACTATAAGCCGCTAAATTCCTTACTAAACTAAAGGAGAAGCTTATAATAAACCACCCTCTAATTTTTAATAGTTACAAGCTTACCCTTAACGCTAATTTCTCTGTTTCTTTTTGCTAAAAAGGGCAGATTAGCAAGCTTTAACTTGTTAATAAAGATCTAAAGAAGCGCTAGGAGGAATATTATTAACAAAGAGCTTGTAGAGCGTACATCGCCACAATCTGTTAACCTAAAGCCGCCTTTAACCTCTCTTCTGTAGCATAAAGGCAAGATCTTACAGATAAGGATATTAAATTCCTTAACAAGAGGCTTTAGTAGCAAATGGATTACCTAGATCAAGGGCTGCGTTATATCCTAATTAACCTTGAAAGAGCGAATCTCTTTGTCTTTATTAATAGATCCTTTGCAAACAATAAAGACTTTAGCTCTTAGATTAGATACCTTATTATAATTAGAAACGAGGACTTTAGCGAGGCTTAATTCACAATAAAAGGCAACATTATCACGTATAGCTCGACGAAGTGCAAACGTGTTACACGCAGCGCCCTCGCTTCTGAATTGTACGGCATGGTTTAAGGTGCTAATATGGCCTACGTAATTAGCACAACCGTTAAGATAATCACAGACTAGCTTAATCTGCCTGAAATTCTAATGATTTTGTGTACAGATTTAAATTCACTATATAAATGCCTTATTAAGCTTGGTACTACTAAAGAGAAGCAATTAATAATTAATATTATAGCTTTTTAGTAATTGTACAAACGCAGAGAAATCTTTAAAATCCGCTAGATTAATAGCAAAGATAACCTAGCTAATATAATAACGAAGACTTTACCAAACTAAGCGCTTAAGACCCTTATTAATACAAACGAGATTATAATTAGGATAGAAGGTTAGGTAAAAAGAGCAGCATAAGACCTAATAAAAGGGTTATTACAAGAGTTATTACAAGAAGCACACATACTTTAATCTCTGTAATAGCAACTGCCCTATTAAGAGTTATAGATCTTAAGCAGTAGCGTTGCAATATATATAATTATAATAACTTCCATATTTATTTCTTTAGCTGTAACCGTAGTGTATTATGTGTGTGTTTTAGGGATATTAGGGTTGTACTAATTAGTACTTATTATGTTGCGACAACCATTGCTATTTCCTTTGTTACTTTGTGTAAGGATCTAATTAAGGGATCGGATTTAATTAGCTAAGTGTTTAATACATTTAGCAGGGAGGGATTAGAGGCTCTTTGCGTTGCGTTAATTTCTAGCATAAAAAGAGAAGAGTGCTAGTGTTAATATTAACGCAATAGGTTAGGTTAACGTGGACCCGGCGCATCCTGATTGGCCGCATCCGAGCTCGCCTCGGATGGGTGGCCAGTGCGCTGGTCACATGACCCACAACTTTGCGCGTCACGAAAACCACCAAAAGGCCTCCCACTTAGCTAGCTAGATAGTAATATAAACAACGTTAACCAGAATCCTAGTACTTCCTTTTGCGCGCGCATTGCTTGTTATTTCTTGTACCTTTGTTATTAATTCGCCTGTGTACGAATCAACAAGTTTAGTACTTTTTTTAATAATTTTATTATTATTATATATTAAATTATAAGTCTAAACTATAATAACCTTCTTAATTTAATAGTTTAATATAAGTAAAAGAATTTAAATTATTATAAGTAAGTTAAGAATATTAAAATTAAAAATTAAAAAAGTTATAGCTTATTTAAAGGTATATAATAATAAATAATAGTTTTAATTCTTACCCCCTTTTATTTAATTTAATAGGGGGTTTATACTTATATAATTATAAGTATTATATACATTTAGGTTTTTGCTATAAGTCTAGTAGTTATATATAATAAATAACCTTATTATATAACGCGAGTCTAACGGGAGCTTGCTTGTGTAAATAGACCTTATTAGCCTAAGGCAACCTTGTGGCTTTCTAGTCCTAATAACTTATAATTATATAAGTATAAACCCCTTACTAAATTAAATAAAAAAAGGTAAGAATTAAAACTATTACTTATTATTATATACTTTTAAATAAGCTATAACTTACTTAATCTTTTACTTTAATATTTTTAACTTACTTATAATAATTTTAATCCTTTTATTTATATTAAATTATTAAATTAAGAAAGTTATAATAATTTAAACTTATAACTTAATATATAATAATAATAAAGTTACTAGGAAAGGCACTAAACTTATACTAAAACCTATAGCTATACTTAAAGCTAGTATTATATTTAAATTATTACTATAACTTATTATACCTTTTATTTTATAAAAGCTTATAATAGCTATAAGAAATACTTTTATTAATAATAATTATAATACTAAAATCTTAGCTTTATAAATGTTAATATCAACGCAACGGGTTGGGTTAACGTGGACCCGGCGCATCCTGATTGGCCACATCCGAGCTCGCCTTAGATGGGTGGCTAGTGCACTAGTCACATAACCTATAACTTTGCGCATCACAAAAACTACTAAAAGGCCTCCCACTTAGCCAGCTAGATAGTAATATAAACAACATTAACTAGAATCCTAGTACTTCCTTTTGCGCGCGCATTACTTGTTATTTCTTGTACTTTTATTATTAATTTGCCTATATATAAATTAATACTAATTAGTAGTGATTACACTATAGATTAGCTAGATTTACATATTTTGTAGAACGCTAGTTTCCGCTTATAATAGCTGATTTTTCACGAAATTAGTGGAGTTAATCCTACTAAATAAAGGAAGTAATATAGAAGAGACAATTCCGCGATTATAAATAAATTTAATCTATCCCCTTTAGGGAAGCTCTTTAGGGTCTATTTGCAAAGCCATTTTATGCTAAGAAAGGAAGCTTACTATAGTATTGTGCTACTTGCTTTAATAAGTATAATTTTTCCTCTTTCTAGCCTTAAACGCCTGTTAGAGGAATTATTATATTTCTTGTCTATTATAAGATTTATTAAGCCCTTAATTTAATTAAATCTATTAGTCTAGACTAATAACTGCCATAGATTTCCACCCTTTACCTGCCCTACTACTTGCTTTACTATTTTTTTATTAGATTTCTATTCTCTTCACTACTAAATATAACATATATCTATAGGTAAACAAAGCCCCTAATCCGTTAATCTTAATAATAAGATCTTAGAGCTCCCTTAGATCCTATTAACATATAGAAAAGTAATTATAGCAAACTAGCATAAGCTTAACCTATTAGATTTTAATCTTAGCAAGGCTATAAGTGCTAA
>SRQA01001238.1:0-11684 GCA_018360365.1 Claviceps citrina
TAGGGGGTATCCTCATCTCGTACGTGTGGAAACAGCTCCTTCTTTCAATCAAAAAAACAGGACAAAGACCAACAAAAAAAAATATGTCCTCCAACCACGAAGCAAGGTGAAAAAAAAAGACGAGAAAAAAAAAAAAAAGTCAATCTCGATTGTTGCGCCAATCCCGGATGGTCGTCGGTTTTACCGCTTCTTTCATCCCGCCGCATTATTGACTCGTATTCAAAGAAAAGCTGTAAGCACCAGCTATGTCGCTGACATGCCGTCTGTCCAGACATGGAGCAAGCAACCCCCCCCCCTTACAGGAAGTTAACCAGCCAGGGAACAAGAGCACTGCCCGTCATGTTAGCAACAGTCATCCACAAAAACCGTGTGCACTCTTTCTCTGATTTCACTCACCCGACAGCGACTGTGGCACCAATGCCAAGCAAGGCTCTGTTCTTGACCTTGTCTTTTCGCAGCTCTGCCTCCGTCTTGACCTTCTTGGCCCGGGGCTGTTCTTCCGTCTCCTCCTCCTCCTCGGACTTGTCCGTCTTCTTTCCGTCGTCCTTCTCAGACACGGACATGTCGGCCGCCTTGCGCTTGCTCTTTCTAATCGCAGAGCTGACCGTCGTCACAGTGTCTGACTTGCCCTTCTTCTCCCCAGACTTCTTCTGCTCTGTCGCACGTCTCTCGTCTTCATCCTTGCCCATCTGCACCATTTCCTTGGCCGCCTCGAGCATCAAGGCAGTCTCCTCCGCAGTGGGCGGGCTGCCGGCCGTGGGCAGAGGGATATCCACCTCGGTGACGGTGTGCTTGGTCTCATGACCCTTCTCATCTTTGGACACTTCGTCCACTCGGATCTTGAGACTCGCGTCCTCAGCTCTGGGTTCCATGACGACAGCTGGGTCAAATTCGCACGACTGCATTGCAAATTCGCCCTGCTTGTCCTTCTTGATATCAGGATTCACATCGGCCTCAGCCGCGACGGGTTCGGGTAGCCATGCCTTGGGCTTGGGGGCACGCTTTCGTGGAGACGCGAGTACCCGCTTCGAGGCCTTTGTCGGGCTCATCGACCGGCGACTTCGTGTGTTCCTGGATACGCTGACTGCCAACGGGGGAGCCAGTTTTGTCTGAGCCTTGACCATGTCGAACTTGGGAGGTGCCGTAATGCTCTTGGACGGCGAATCGGGATTCGATGTGGATGACACGGGAATTTTGGCAGGATCGAGCAAGGCGCGAACCCAGATCCCAATCTTGTACTCGTCAGCCAATGCCAAAGCCTGTTCCGGAGGGATCCAGACGTTGCCGGCCGTCTCTTCCGGGCTCGTGGTCGCGAGTGACTTGATGTGCTTGCGCTCGGCTTCCTCCTCAGAAGCCTCAGCGTAAGGAAAGGTGGCCTTGAACATGCCAGTCGCCGACACGTAGCCGTCAAAGCTTCGCCGCATCAGGAAGTAGCTGGTCGGGCTGGACTTGAAGATACCCGACACGATGCCCTTGGGAAGTGGAGCTCGAAGATGCGCGTAGTCAAACACGCCCAGCGAACCGGAATCAACCTCGTCTTCTCCGACCAACTTGGGAGTAAGTTTCGTCTGGCCAAGGCGACGGCGCGCGACGAGTTCGAGATCTGAACGAGCCAAGATGCACATGAGTATAACGCGTGGCGCAGCAAGGCAAAGTCGACCTCGAAAAACCAGACTTACATTCAGGAACATTCTCGAGTAGAAGTGGATTATGCCGCGCAGGCAGGCTCCGTTCAGTCGGGCTTGTCATCGTTGCCCTTTGAAGTAAGCAGCAGCAGCAGTGAGACTCGGCGGGTTGCTTTCGCGACGCGACGCTCAGATACAGTGGTGAAAAGGGAATGTGTCCGATGAGGGCTGTCGCGGAACTGACGCGCAGCAGTTGTGCAATAACCTACGATGTGGTAAGTAAGTCGAACAGGTCCTCTTCCGCTTTAGTCACCGTCGTCGTCGTCGCCGTCACGGTTGTTTCTGCGACAGCCGCATAGGATTTTTTTTTTTTTTTGGGGGGGGGGGGGGGACACCACCCACGGCGCGTTGCGAAGGAAAAGAATCGGTGGGCCGAGTCAACATACCAAGTAGAGTACAAGACCTCGAATGGTCAGACGGCGAGCGAGACACGTCGCCAAAGAAGAACAAGAGAACAAGCAAAAGATATGCAATGACGGCCCGAGCCGCGTCACAGGAAGCAACAGGCGCGACGAGCCAGATGGATATGGATATCGACCCTGCGGATCAGGTGCAGAGAGAGCGAGGCGGGAACCACAAGACGGGGATGTGGGAGGAAGTTTCGAGGACGAGGATGGATGGATCGAGTCGACGCGCGCGAAACGGGAGGGCCAATGGCCCCGTCCTGAAAGTAGCCTCCGCCCCTGGCGCGGCGGAGAGGTACTTGGGCCGGACTGCGCCAATCAGCGCGTCCGCGGCGGGGCCACCACTGCGTTTCCCCACTCCCACCGGCGAGCCAGCGAACATCTGGAAGCTTCAGACTAGCGTGAGCCACGGCCAATGGGGGGCGGCGAAACAGCCTGAGAGAAGGAGCCCCGCACTTGGATCCTTTGGCCAGCGCCAGCTACTGCGGCAACCAGCTGAGAAACCGCGTCTTGTAGCGTCTTGTAGCGTCTTGAAGACGTCAACGTTCGAATCAGCTCCGTCATGCGACCTGCACTGCGTCCTTGGCTGGTCAACATGTCCCCTGGGCCGTGGGCCGTGGGCCATGGCACAGTCACACGCGCTTTGTGCTCTTCACAACGTTGAACTTGCCCAATCTCCCGTCGGCAGTTCTGGCATTTGTGGACCAACAGTGACTTTCGCTCGCTCTTTCTGGTTCTGGCCCGTGCAACGGTGCAAGGCTGCTTACCAGGCAGCTTACCCCCCCCCCCCCCCCCCCCCCCCCCCCCCCCCCCCCCCTCCCCCTGCTCAGCCTGGTCCAATCACGCCTCTGCTTCACCAAGCACCCGCGCCCCACCACGCCCAGCAACTGCAGAAGCAGAAATGGCCCCTCCACGTCACCGCAATCCCGCTCCCCCGACTGGCCCTTCTCCTTTACTGACCTCGTCTGCGTTTTCCCTCTCAACCCTGACTCGTGCGTGCGTCCCCCAATTGCCAACCGTCGGTCGTCTCTTGACCGTTGCAAGCAGGCCTACACCGTTTCAGCCCATCTCTTGTCCATCCTACACGTCTTTCCATTGTCATCTAAACGCCGTTTGTCCTCCGCCAACGAGACACTTCTCAGAGCTCCTGCTGAGGGGAACCCCCGCCAACATCCTTTCAATATGGCCTCCCACGACGACGAGACAATGCCAGAGGAGACTCAGGGGTACAAGCTCTCTCAACCCAAGCACAGCTTGGCCGAGTACCAGCAGATGGGTATGTCACCTGTTTGTTGCATTTGCTCGCTGTATCTTGTCCCACCAGAAGCTTCGAGCTTGCACAGCTGCACATGACAGGGGGAGCCACGAGCCCCCCTCACTTTGGGCGGGGAGCTGTACTATTACCGCGCCGTTCAGCGCTGATTACCATGTGTTGTAGATGCTGGTGACGAATCTCTTCAGCGATACAAGCAATCTCTCGGCCTGGGCAATGGCAAAGACATCTCCGACCCCAACGATCCCCGTGTCTGCATCATCCTCTCTCTCACCATGAACTCCCCTGGCCGCGATCCCGTCACCATCGACCTCTCTACTCCCGGAAGCGAAAACAGCCTCAAGGATAAGCCCTTCAAGATCAAGGAGGGTTCCAAGTTCACCATGAGCGCTCAGTTCAAAGTCCAGCACGAGATTCTCAGCGGCCTGCACTACGTCCAAGTCGTCAAGCGCAAGGGCATCCGCGTGTCCAAGGAGTCCGAGATGATTGTAAGATGAGGAGTTGAGATTGATGGGGAAAGAAAAAGAAGAGAAAGATCAAAAATACCAAAGTACCAACCAACCCACTCGAAGCTCCACGCTAATTCCCTTTCCTCACTTACAGGGAAGCTACGCACCCAGCACCGAAGAGCAACCCACCTATGTCAAAAAATGTAAGTCCCAGACCGTGCTATATCGCAGCCAAGACGATTGAATCTCCCCAAGTGCCATATGCTGAATATGGTAATATAGTCCAGGAAGAGGAAGCACCTTCCGGTATCCTCGCCCGCGGTCATTACAACGCCATTTCCAGCTTCGTCGATGATGATGGAAAGAAGCACCTCAGCTTCGAGTGGAGCTTCGACATTGCCAAGGACTGGTAGTCTTTGCCGGGGTCTGTCGCCGAAGAGAATGGGCAAGGGTGGGCATTATATGTTTTTTGTTCAGCTTAACGAGTGTACGAAAATACCTGCGAGCATACTCTCTCATTTGAGGGGGTGGGGGCAATTTGCGCTGCATTTTTTTCATACAGATATCACAGATGCATCACAGTAGGCGAGACGAAGAAGATGACAAGATAAACTGATCAAAAGTCACATGGCGCAAATACAATGAGCTGCTTGAGGTGAAAATCGACGGGAATGGAACAAGTCGGATGCTCTCCATATCATGTGTGATGCAAAGTAGCTAGAGTAGATGTGCAGGTCGGTGTAATCGCTGATTATGGTAACACTGTGACCCTGAGAATAGTATAATATGCCACTTCCAAACCCCGGACGCTGCTGGCATGCACTTCACGCACGTGTGAGGTTCGTTCAAGAAGAAGAAGAAAAAAATGAAGAAAAAAGAGGTCCAACATCCTACAAAACAAGCCCACTTCGTCACAAGAAGTAATCCGGCAAGGCATTATTCCCCCCATCAGCAGCCTTATCGCTCCCCGGCTGAGAATCCTTGTGCAGATCATTCTCCGGCGCGGCAGCAAAGACGTTGAAGAACCTCTCGCCGTTGTCGCTCACCTCGAGCACGCTGGCCATGTTGCCGCACCGGTAGCAGTAGTTGGGCGCGCTCCACACCGTGCTCAGCCGGTCGTCGTAGAGGACCTGGAAGCCTTCCTGGCACAGCTGGTGGGCGCGGAGGATGTGCGACATGTTGTTCACGGCCAGGAACTTCTTGACCACCTGGGCGCCAAAGGTGTAGCCGGCGCCGCGGGGCGAGAGGGTGAACTCGTCTCGTTCGGGGTCGGGGTCGGACCAGACGAGGTCGGCCATGGGGCCTTCGTGGGGGATTTCGCGGAATCGGTCTATGATTTTGATTTGGTCTATGGAGTGAATCGATGGGGAGAGGCCTGGCAGGAAAAAAGGAAAAAGAAAAAAAAAAAAGAGTTAGTCTCGAGTGTTCTCTTCCGTGGTGTGATGGGGGCGGCCTTTTTTTTTTTTTTTTTTTTTGATTTTGGGAGATTTTCCCCCAAGGATGGAAACAAGGACACGTTGGTGACGTACCACCGTGGACGCAGAATATTTGGTTATCAATGACGACACTCAGCGTCAGGTAGTCGAACATGTCGGTAAAGTAATGCCACACGTTGGCGTTGCCGTATTTGCGCGAACACTCTGTATAAAACCCGTACGACTGCGTCACGCCTCGAGATTCGTGATTCCCGCGAATCAGGTGCACGCGGTTCGGGTACCGAAGCTTCAAACAAACAAGCAGCGAGATGGTTTCCACGCTGAACGATCCGCGATCGACATAATCACCTGTACAGCAGGGGAAGAGGAAGAGGACGATGGAGCAGAAGAACATTAGCACAACCTCCTTTCCCCATGGTGCACATGCACAAAGTACCCAGCTTAACGGTGAGCAAGCGGTCAGAATGAGTCAATCAGGCTCAGACCTTGGGAAAAGATTCCCCCCCCTGGTCGTGCTCAGGCTTCCCAATGCAAGAAAAAAAGGGGGCGCGGGAGGAAAGGGGGAAAAGGGGGGAGGAGAGAGGTGCGGTTCTACCTAGGAAAAGGTAATTCGTGTCGGGACAGTAGCCGCCTATTCTGAATATCTCGATGAGGTCGAAGAACTGGCCATGGATATCGCCCACGACGGTGACTGGAGCGCGCACGTGGACGACGTTGCTCTCGCGCATGAGCAGCTCCTTCGTCTTTGCGCATACGGCTTCAATGACTGATTCGGCCAACAGTTCTTTCTTGTACAGGCGCGAGATGCACTCATCCAAGTCGACAGACGCTACAATGGCACGTTGTTAGGATTTTTGCGTTCCCATCCCGACCTGCGGCGACACCTATGCGGCGGAAGAACAGCAGAACAAGCGGGTTTTGGCGAACCTGGTAAACTCGGCATGGTTGTTTTGTTTTTCCTCCTTCCTTTCCCCCCACGAGAGAAGAGAGAGAGGGGGGAGGGGAGGGGAGGGGAAGGGGTGCAGGAGAAATCGGCGGTCGTATTTATCAGGTCTAATCGTTTTGATATCGACTCCGCGAAGAGGAAGTATCTGGAGGTGCACTGGATGTATGCACCAACATGGTCGGGGGTGGCCTGCAAGCTTTCTTTGTGCTTTGAGCGCGGGAATCGGAGCCTCTTGTCGGCCGTGGCTGTGGCCGAACTTATGCAGGCATCTGGATGATGGTTTCAGGAGGCAGTGTGAAGGGCGGTGAGGTGCAGGCGCAGCTGGATGTGTCGATGGGTCGTCCACGTCGGTTGGTTTTATGCGGATGTTGTTTGCATGTAGGTCGGTCGGTCGGTCGTGGCGACGTGCGGTGCGGATTCAAAGTAGGATGAGAAATTGTGTCTGGTTACCTGGTTTGTAAATTGTGGTAGCTCCCCCGTAAAAAAAAAAGCCAAGAAACCATGGATAGATCATAGGCAGGAAGGTACCCGGGTGCCAATCACCCAATCAATCGCCACAAATGCCATCTCCAGAGTGGGCCAGCAGCACACCAGGTACAATTAGCGTACCTGGTCTGTGCACAGTCTCACGTGGTGCATGATGCTCCAGCACCTTCAGCTTCAATGGGCGTCTCTGCGCCGAGCCAACTGGACAGCTCTTCTATCCATCACTTTCGTGTGGCTTCTTCCACGGAGTCCAACGAGGCCCAGGGGGAAGGGGATCCCGCGAGAGCGTTTGTTCGCCAAACCGCCAGGACAAGTCCCTGCCGACAGCGCGACGTCAATCTGTACCAATCCAAACCAGACGCCTCCGTTCTGATGAAGGCGAGTGAGTGACGCACGAGCGACAGCTTCGCAGTCATTCGAAGCTTGGGGGTCCGGCCACAATTCCTTTTCCTCGACGCGTCGTTTGTTGTAGCGGAGGAGGGAAAAGCTTCGCCACGACGAGTTGCTCACGAAGAAAGCAGCCACGTCCGGGGGGGGGGGAAGAAAAGCAAAAACGAAGCCAGGCTCGCTTTCTAAGCGACCGCCTCTCGAGATCCAAACCGCGGAAAAGCCCAGCGACCGGGCGTGTATGTCGCTCCCCATTCACACGCGTTTTCGCCAGTTGCGCTTCATGGTCTGGAAATGCCGAATCCAACGCCCGGCCAGCCCGGCCAGCCCGGCCGACCGGATGACCCCCAATGCTACAACTGCGGCCTCGTAGGTCACTGGGCAGTTGCGTGCCCAGAACCTACCAGGGCAACTCCCGCGTAAGCTGAGCTCAAATACGATGACGCTGCCGCCGGAGCTGCCAAACACGTCACTGACTTCTTCTTCTCAGAGGCCTGGCCGCTTGGCGGAGCTCATCCAACCCGAGCCCGTCCAGTTTCAAGGGTCAAGGCTCCGGCTCGAATAAACGATCCAAAGGGCCCATCATCACCAAATATGTTCCTCCCGTGTCACCCTTTCCTCCAGCACTCGGCCATGTGCCTCCACCACCAAGTCATCTCTCACATCCGCATCCGCACCCGCCTCCTCCGCCTCCTCCGCCTCCTCCGCCTTCATCCTTTCCGGGCCAGGCACCCTCATATCACTCCTACACGACGCCGCCGCCGCCGCTGCCACCACCACCACCACCTCCACCTCCACCTCCATACGCTGGCAGTTTTCCTCCTCCTCCTCCCTATGGGTATCCTCATCCACATTATTCCCCTCCTCCTCTCCATGGTTCATCTCATCATGGCCCTTCTGGATATGGAGGACCGCCGCCTGGGCCGCTGCCGCCTCTCAATCCGCCACAGGGGGGTCAATTTCCGTCCAGCAGAGTAGATGGGCAAGATTATAGACCGCAGCAGCATCATAATTATCATGGCTTCTCTCGCTCTCCACCGCCCTCGCATTTATCACCTCCCGGTCGACCAACCCCACCACAGAGAAGATCAGAGCTCCGGTCCAACTCGGGCCCGTTGAAACCTTCCCTGTTGCCTCTCAAGCCGCCGACGGGAATGGTGTCCCACCCGCTTCCGCCCAAACCGCCCAAGAGTCACGATCAAATCAACTCGCACCAGGACCCCGGAAACAGGCGGAAGAGTGACCGCCAAAACAAGGGCAGAGACAGAAGACAGTCCATCGACCGTCAAAACCGACGGAGACCAGACTTCGACCCTTATGGCGACAACCAGGCTCAACATCCTCCAGAGAACCGTCGGTGCAACGGGTCTCGGTGGGGGCAACGGCACAATCATGGGGATTCGAACGCAAGGAAGCAACCATCTGCGGCTGTCGCAGCTGGGACATCGATGAGGGAATCCAAAGGACGAGATGATAACAGACGGCCTTCCCTTGAGCATGCGGACCCTTGCACTCCTTCCGCGGAAAACATGACTGGCAAGTCTGAGGAGAACGAATCAGCACGGGAACCGACAGATCTCTTGGCTGGCGGCAGCGAGGCCTATGCCAACGACGCGGATATCGAGGGGAAGAAGAGCGAAAAAGGCTCGAAAGCATCGATTATGCATTTCTCTGCAGGGGTCCCAGAAGAGTCCGACCGGCGGTCATCATCAGACTATGATGGCAATGGCAGCAAACACTCGCACCATCAACAGGACAGCGAACCTCCTCAGCGAGAAGCAAAAAGACCAAGATTGGACGAATCCTTGAGCGCAGAAAATAATCGACCTGACCCCGAGCAAGGCGCGGAGTGTCTTTGGAATACACTACATGTGCCACGAGAGGCAGACAGGAGGCAGAGGGCGGAAATGGACCATGTGGCAGCCAGGGGACGGGATTCTTGCGGCTCCCGAGCATCGCGCCATTCCTCGCCTTCCACCCAGACATCCGACTTGAATTCGCTGGAGGCGGAGCTCCTCGGTCGTCCGGTCAAACAGAAGTCTTCCGAAAAGTCGAACGCACGCTATCGTGGAGAGCATCCTGACAACAGGGTCAAACTAAGACGACGGCGAGCGAATACAAACTCTGCTTACAGGTAAAGTCGCCCGATGGCATCCCACCCCCTTCCCCGTCTCAAGTCTCTTTCGCACACACGCACACGCACACGCACACACACACACACAACACAACACAACACATATGCTGACTTCTCTTGTAGCCGCCGGTGGTGACCCATCACATCATCCATCAACAAGGCTAAAGCGCGGCTGTGGAACATCATTTGAAACTATGATGGCCAGCTCAGAGACACAAAAGACATCTGGAATGTTCTTTTATTTTCTTAACGACGACCACGACAAACTTTGTGCATGATCCAGAGTTGAAGGCTTCTCATGGGCTTTGACACAATGCTGTTTTTACGTTTCCTGTCATATCATCTACATGGGCGTTTTCATGAATGCTGAAATGGTATCTCGCGCATGCCATGGTCAAAAAGCCACATTCTCTATCTTTGTTGTATCTTTTTATTTATAAAAAAAAAATACAAATAGGCTTTAATGACATTGGTCCATGAGAGCTCTTGCTCGCACGAGCATGTTGCCTCGTACTTTTCATGCACGACGGGGACATGTTCAACATGTGTAGATCAGGCAGACGGACCTGTCGGAGATCAGGTACACTTTTACCGTCCTCATCGGCGGGGCGGGGGGGAAACCCTTCTGGGATCCCATGTCCGCGGTATCGGGAATCACACTCTCGGCCGGCTGCGTCGGTCTCGTCTCGACAGCCCTGGCACCGCCCCGGACGCACCGAGCTTGCCAAAGCTGTCCAGCTTAGACTCATCCCATCTCTCCCTCTTTCCATCGTTCCATCTTCGCGGCCAAGAGAGGCTGCCGCGCCGTTGGTGGTAGCATCTCTGGTGGCGGAGACCGTGCCGCGCCATGCCGCGCCGTGCCCGTGCCTTTGCCTTTTTCGTTTTCGACACGTGTGAATGGGGAGGAAGGCAAAGGCAGAAGGCAGAAGGCTGGGTGGGCGGGTTTTTCTGACCGGGTGTACGGAAGAGGATGTGTTGCAAGATTTGAAGAGTTGTTGCTAAAAAAAAAAAAAAAAAAAAAAAAAAAGGAAAGAAAAAGAGAGAGAAAGAAAGAAAGAAAGAAAGAAGAGAAAAAGAAAAAAGATGGGTATAGTTCTGTTCTTATGATTATGGCTTATGATTGTGATGGAAGGGACTGTGTCCCGAGGGGAGAGACGAGAGATGAGTTTACGAAAGGAGAAGGTGAAGATGAGATGAAGATAATAAGAAAAATGAAAATAAGAATAAATGTAGGAATTAATTAGCAAACAACGCCTGAGATGAAATGAACCTTGGATTGGCTGTCCCTTCAGGTGTAGAGCACGGGAGTAGGGCATCACATGGTTGGCGTACCCTATAGTAGGTAGGTACCTACTTACCTGGTCCTCGATTGTATTAATAAAAATAAAAAAAAACCCTCCCCATTCCCTACCAAAACCTGTAGTATGCACCACGCAAAGTCTGTGCCATGGTGGCACGACACCGCTCGCGAAATGGACCAAGAAACGAGAACAACGCTTTCTGTACACTTGAGATACCTTTCCAAACAAATGAAGGGATTTGAATATGGTACAGTGCATGGAAGACGTTTCAACGCCGGGGGGCGCAAAAAAAAGGCCAGAGAAAATAAAAAAACGAAAGGAATTGCAAAGACATATCCACCCCGTACAAGAGGGGCCTGCGCCTTACCACATCGCCATTGCGCAGTATTCGTCATCAAGATTTCAAGCTTGGCTCTAGTCTTGTTCTAGACAATGAGATAGTCAAACCCCATGTCTTTGAGGTCTTGGAGCCAGTTGACACACGAACCCGCGCCAGAGTCCTGCATGTGCCATGTGGCCTTCAGCATCTCCATGGCCGTGAAGATGTAGCCCCACGGACATATTTTCCACATGGTAAACATACGAGACATGGCCCAGGCTCGCTTGTCAGCATCTCGTGTCTCTGCCCCGGCCATGAATATAGGCCATGACGTTGCCTTGAAGTACGGGTCATCCTCGTCAATCTGGCCGAGGTGACCGACTATGTCTCCGACAAGAAACAAAGTGTCGACCGGACGCAGGGCTCGCACCAGCGGCAGCGCCTGGAGAATATACAAACACACTGCCGAGCGATGCGCAGATGCTATGTGAATTCGGCTCTCAATGTCGCACACATTAGGCATCTTACGGAGCCGGTCCGCCCAGGCCGGAATGTCAAAGGCGAGCGCCTCGTCAATGAGCGCGAGAGCCTGGTCTGCCACCGACAGGCTCCACTCATCGTTGGGCGTCTCGTACGATAGTTGGGACGCGAGCAGGATAATTCGAAGTATCTCTGGCGGGCACGAGAGATAACTGTTCGCCTCGACCCGCTTCATGACCGTCAGCAACTCAAACGCATAATGAGCGATGCGGGATGCTATTGCGCTGGTTGCAAGTGTCGACCCTAGGATGTGATAACTACATGTACGTTGAGTTCGTCCGGGTTAATTTCTTGGACCAGCGCCTGGTGGTCCGGAATCAAGCA
>SRQA01001239.1:0-11676 GCA_018360365.1 Claviceps citrina
GGGGGGGGGGGGCAAAGCGGTCTGAATAACGGTGCGTTGCTATGGGTAGGTAGGGCAGAGATATGCAATAGATTGCAATGGAATGGATGGAATGGCATGGCATGGAATGGACTGGCATGGCATGGCATGGCATGCCATGATGGCAGTATATCGTGTTTCGTGTATCGTGTATCGTGTATCGTGTATCGTGTATCGTGTACCGTGACCGTGACCGTGACCGTGACCGTCATCGTGTGCAAGTACCACCTCGACGGGGACGAAACAGAACGCAAAGAGACAAGAATGTAAAAAAAAGACGAAAAGGGGGTGTCGAAAGGGATGGATGGGATGGGCACAAAACGTTTCATGATGTATACTTGCGAACCCGTCCACATACACGTACACACTATGAAGACCGGTACACAACGCAGACGTGCATAACTCACTTGCTCAGACCGACACCGACACTAACACATAAACAACACCAACACTGACACATTGACAACAGCAACAACACCATCACCAACAACATCAACACCATCACCATCAACACCATCACCATCACTAATACCATCACCAACAACACCAACACCAACACCAAAGCAACACCGACATAACAACACTAACAAACCCTCTCCACCCCTCCCCTCCCCTCCTCGCCACAAACACCCCCAATCACAGTCAAAGTTTCAAAACCTGCAACATTGTCTTCCTTCACCCCCACTTTCTCAACCCAAAAAAAACACGTTGTAAGAGGCAACGGGGTAAAAAGGGGTGTGAAAGGGGGCGACCCAAGAAACGGACCAGGCATGTTCTCGTTGTTGTTGATCTCTGCTCCTCGGCCCCTACTAAAAAACGGGAGGCGGACCGGAGCTTGGAGGTTGTTGAATTCAAAGAGTAGAGTTACGCACACGAATGCTGGTTTTCTTTTTTCTGCGGCCCTGTCATGGTGCCCACGGTCCCATGTGAAGAGGAGCAATATATATAAAGGAGGAGGAGGAGAAAAAGTAAGACAGAAAGGAGAAGAGGAGAAGGAAAAGAGAAAAGGGAGGAACAAAAACAAGAAGAAGAAGCAAAACAAGCCCATTGCACAGATTATATATCCCTTGCCCCGCAAGACACGCGTCAGGCTAAAACTAGAAAGAACAGAAAAGTGAGGAAAAAAAAAAACATTAAGCAGAAAGACCACAGAAGAAGAAGAAGAAAAACACGGCTTTCGTTTCTTCATTATCGGACAGTTCAGCCACTAGCCACCTCCTTTTTCAGGCGTTTTGTGATGCCCAAGGCTCTTGGTGCCGCCCGGTGCTGCCAAGCAACACCAGCAAAAACAATGCCTGCCGCCTCCTCCGACCCTTTTCGAGTGTCAACGGCGAAACAGGGAGAGGGAAGCTACAGCGAAATTGCGCCGTGCAACAGAGAGGACAAGGAAGCACAATATACAGCACAAGACACCAGGTTTCAAAAGAAACTGGCCATGGCCCTGCTCAGGTCGATAAAGTCCACCGGCTTGGTCACAAAGTCGCTGAATCCGGCCGCGACGCACTTGTCATGCACGTCCGACATGACATTGGCCGACAAGGCAATGATGGGCATCTTGGGCAGGCCATTCGCCTTCTCCCACCATCGTATTTCACGACATGCCTGGTAGCCGTCCTTTCGAGGCATATGAAGATCACACTGCGCCAGGGACTGTTAGCCTTCCTTCCCCATGCTCGCGAGCTGCGCGTTGAGCGCATGTACAAGACAGAAGAGAAGGCACATACCAGGATCAGAGAGTAGTAGTCGTGAGGCTTGGACAGCACAATCTCGGTGCACTCCACGCCATCAACCGCCACCTCGACATCAACAGCAATCTTCTTCAGATACTTGATCAGCACCTTTTGATTGACGGGATTGTCTTCCACCAGCAAAACCCTGTAGCCCTTGTTGCCCATGCGCTTCTCGATTTCTTCATAGCTGGCCTTTTGGTTCTCCACCATCTGCTGCGCCGTGTTACGGTTCCTGTCGAAACTCAGGTCCTGCACCTTATCAGGGTCGAATATCACGGCCAGTTTCGAAGGTTTGACCGGTTTGTAGATAAAGGTCACCACCATGTTGTCTGTCAGCAGACTTTCGTGTTGGACGTCATCGGCCAGTATCTCCACCTCCTGTCGTTGCGCGGAATCGGTCAGAATCACAATCGTCGTTCCTTGCGTCTTTTGCGATTTGGCGATTAGATAAATAACATCGAGAATGGCTTGGGCCAACTCCAGGTTGAGAACAACGTGCGTAAAGGCGATTGGGTCATGTCCACCTATATACCCTTCGGCTTCCTCAACGGTAGCAACGGCCGTGATTTGACGCGGCACGTCCTTTGGCAGCGTCATTTCGATATGCTGGCTCGTGGCTTCTCGGCTGTTGTTGTACGGACAGATAATCAGGATCGAGTACATGGCTGGCCGCACATGACTCATTCGCATTGGCAACTGGCCTTTCACCTCCGCCGTCGCCTCTCGAGATGGCGAAGCCCCTTTGGGAGGCATCTCTAAAAGCATCTGGCTCAGGTCCTGCCCACTGGCCTTGGCCGCCTCGCTGAACCGGGCCAATTCAGCACTTCCCGACGTCGATGAAGACGACCCGCCGAGATGTCTCGCCAGCCGAGCTTGGACGTCGGGGCTGCTGCTGCTGGCGGCGGCGGCTAATGCGGACAAGGGATCAGAAAGTCCCCTTGTGGCCCTGGAAATGGCCGCTTCTTCGTGGACGCTGTCGCCGACTGAGGCGTGACCCACGATGGGCCCTCTCCTCTTGCTCAGCGGGATCACGCCTTCCGAGGATCCCTGCCTTGGACCAGCCGAAAGAACCAGAGGAAACGATGGCGACGAATCTGGGCACGAGTCTGGGGTAACAGGACGGTCTGGGTTGTCTGCTTCCGACGGTAGCGTGAATTTTGCAGTAAAGGTAAACGTCGACCCCTTGTTAGGCACTGCGGTGCCTACCATCTTGCCGCCGTGAAGCTCCACGAGCTGGCGAGAAATCACAAGGCCAAGGCCGCTTCCGCCGTGCTGTCTGGTGCTGCTACCGTCAATCTGACTAAAGGGCTTGAAGATCAATTCCGACTGCTCCTTGGTGAACCCTCTTCCCGTGTCGGTAATGACAAACTGAAGCATGATTTCGTCCTCGTTGCACACCGTAGCATCGTCGCCTTCTTTGTACACCTTGCATCGACAGAATACTTCGCCATAGTCCGTGAACTTGATGGCATTTCCAATCACGTTGAGCAAGACCTGCCGCATGCGAATCAAGTCGCCCTTGAGCCAGGCTGGTACATCCACCTCAACGAGGTAGTTCAGCTCGAGTCGCTTCGTAATGGCCATGGCGGATACAAGCTCGTTGACATCTTCAATGAGCGATCGAGTGTGGAACCATTCGTAGTTGAGCTTCATCATGCCGGCGTCTACTTTGGACAGATCCAGAATGTCGTTGATGATCAGGATGAGACTTCTGGCGCTGGTATAAATCGTATTGGTGTAGTCTCGTTGCTCTTCGTTCAGCGGTGTGTCCTGCAGGAAGCTCACCATGCCGGAGATGCCAATCAGCGGCGTTCTGATCTCGTGCGACATGTTGCTCAGAAACCGGCCTTTCGATTCCATAGCGTCCTTGAGCCTTGTCTCCAGAAGTTTATGGTCGTTGATGTCCGTTGCTGACCCAAAGTATGAGCTGGCCCCGCGTCCGAAATCGAGCGTGTCAATTTCGACGCAACGGATCAAATGCCATCGGTAGTCGCCAGTTTTGGACCGAAGCCGAACCTCGGTGGTGTAGGAAAGGCGGCCGCTCGTGTCCGTCGTCACTTTGATGATGCCCTTTCGTGCCAGCTCCGTGAGTTCCACGGTGGGAAGTGAGTACGCGGACTCGCCGCCAGAGCTGCTCGTTCTCGAAAGAGCCGTCTGCACATCGCCTAGCCCAGACTTTCCCGCGGCTGCCAACGACGACTGATGCAACGTGTCGTCCACACTCCTCTGCGTCGGAGTTGCTGATTTGCCCGCCGACGACGCGCCATGGGAGCTGCCTTCGTCCACGGGCGACTGGGCGTCGCGCGCTTTTCTCACGCCACCAACGGGAATACGGCATCTCATCAGGTCATCAGGGTGCACGTAGTCCATGAATCCTAGACCGAGCGCATCCTCAAAGCGCTGTCCTGTGTAGGAGAGCCACTGATCGTTGGCGAATGTGATGCCGTCGTCCTCGGTAGCGGTAAAAATGATTTGCGGGATGAGATTGGCAAGCAGTCGGTGCTTGGCCTCGGATGCTTCGATTTCCTCTTGCCTGGCCGCCTTGAGCTCCGCAATGTGCTGGTCATGAATGTCCATGTAGGAGCCCAGAAACTGCATGATGACACCTCTCTTGTCCTTGGAGGCCACCGCTCGCGCGTAAAACCAACGGTAGGTTCCATCAAAACGCTTGATACGTACACTGCGTGAAAATTGGTCCCCAGTCCGCAAGGAGTGGCCCCATGCTTTGAGATAGCCCTCCTTGTCGTCCGGATGGATACTGCCCCAAGGGTCTGCCGAGAGATCTGCAACGGTTTGCCCACGATATGACAGGAATCGACTATTCACCCATACCGTCTCTCCCGTTTGGGGCAGAGAGACGAAGACGTGAGCAGGGAGCGAGTCCAGAATGAGGCCCTTGAGTCGGTCTGATGGAGGAGGCATATCTGCTGCCAGTCGGGGCTGCACCGGAACTGCGTGAGGCATCTTGGCCGACAGGCTTGAGCTCGGAGGAAGAGACTGAAACGTGGACGCGAAATCAGCACCATAACTATGCAAGACAGTGTGACGAACATGGTCTGTTCTGCCAGGGTCGTCGGGTTTTCTATCGCTGCTGGTCGCCGTGGGGCTGTATGTCTTAGTCTCGGCAGATGAATCTATCACACCATCCTGGCCGCTGGCTAGAACATCCCCGTCACCACCACCTTGTAGAACTTTGGCCGATGTGCTAGAAGCTACAGCCTCGAAATAGCCTCCATCGGCCGTCTGCCCTGGGCTCGAAGCTTCACTTTCGAATCTCACGCCTGATGTCAAGGGGCATCGCTTTTCGCCGCCAGGAGAGTGGTCCTTGGATGCTATACGTGCACGCTCTGTCGCGGGTGTCACAATTCCTTGCTTCGACGCTAGCTTTTGTTTGCTCGCAAAGTAACTCTCCACGGCCTGGGAGCCTGCCGAAGGGCTGCCAAGAGGTTGCCTTCTATCCATGAAGTGGCTCAAAGGACCATGTTCTCGCCCTGGCGTCGCTATCGGAGACGCAGTTGCACTTTTTGAAATGACGGAATAATCGCTGGGACTCGTGATGCTCCCGCCGAGGGAGTGCTGTTGGGTAGAGTTTGGCACCAGGAACGTGTCACCCTCAACACGATTGGCAAAAGGCGCCACGGCCCCAAAACCCGTGATGGAGGGTCTTCGCCGTCGGATGCCAGCCAACTCCGTTTCGAGATTACTATAATGGCGGCAGAGAGAGAAGGAGGTTGCCATGTGTGGCGCCAGCTGTTCTAATGAATGCCGAAGGTTGGACGGGTAAGGAATAATGGGACTGAGGACGGAGAGAATGGCAATCGGCGCGGATTCATTTCGTTTCAATCGCTCTGGTGTGGCACGACCAGGCTCGGGCGGAATCTTGCCACCAGGCAAGCTCTCGTCTTTGGCTCGCGGTTGACATCTAGATTCCAACGCCGAAGCGTTGAGCCTAAAGGTTCGCATAGGCTTGGAGAGTAATACATGCTTCAAAGGAATGTGAAGTACGGTCCAAGAGTTGTCCACACCGATGGCCCGGGGTGGCCGCATCCCGGTATAGGTGGAGGGGGGAGGCCCAGGATTGAAGGAATCTTCATCAACCATGGCATCCGTGAAGAAGGGATTCTCTTGCGAGTCGTTTCGAACGGCGGGTGACGGTGCCGGAGATTGCGACCAAGGAGACGGGGGCGCTTGTTCATACTCTTCGTACTTGGGTGTCGGTGGTCGGCTGTCCTCGTCATCGAGCCGGGACGTCATCGTCTTGGCCTTGTCGCCACTCGTTCCCTTGCTGCGTGAAGCTCCAGGCAAGAAGGAGGACAGCTTAGAGACGGACTCGGTGCGCAGCTTTTTGGGCCGCTTCGGGTCCAAGCCGTTTCCTCTCCAACCTGGCTTAGAGTGTTCATTTGCTTGGTTCGGGTCGTAGTCATCGGCTCTCGGGAGATACGGATACGTCCGGGTCAGGGCCACGGGATGGCCACGCTCAAGCACCCGCATGATGCCCGTATGATCGATCAAGGGGTCAGCCTCGTAGTCGAGCGCCTGCAAGACAGGCAAGACGCGTCCTTGCCCCTCGTAGCGAGCCATAAACGGTGCCTCCCAGCTGGGGATTCTTTGCTGCACATTGGCAGCTGCATCATGCTCGTCCAAGGCATCCTTGTTCAGTTTGATGTAGCCATCTTTGAGTCCCGCCGCAACGCGCGGTGACGAATACTGTGTTTGGCTTCTCGTCAAATTGTTCGGCCTCTTTGGTGGCCCAATGGAAATTCGATCTTGTGATTTCGGCCAGTTGTCTTCAAAAGCAGTGAAGGAATGACGGCTTTGAATGCCTGGTCGAGGAAGGCTGGCCGAGGAGCCAGGCGCAGCATCGTCAGGCGCAGCCAAATCATCAGAGACAGCCTCATACTCGCTGCTTTGAAACGCGCCGCTGCTTCTTGCCAAGTAGCCCAGGCTAAGCTCGTCCTCTTGGTGAGCATTAAAAGTGGCTCTCTGACCCCAAGGAACATTTTCAACATCGGTAGTGTCGGCTGGAACAGCCAAGGTCACCCTCTCAGCTTTGTATACATCTTTCATGATCTGCACCACCGTATTCCACCAGGCATCCAGCCCGGGCTCGGCCGACAGCATCAGAGACAAGTCATAGAGGTTGGGGGTGGGAAAGTCTAAGTTGCCAGGATGGTCCGAGGTCCCGTTGGGTTCGAAACTAAAGGTCGACGGCGGCGTTGAGGTATCTGATAAGACTCTATCTAGAATCCCGCGGTGTTCATACGAGGATGTCGCCTGCCGACGTGAGAAAGGGCTCTTGGGCGGGAGTGACATGGATTTGGAGTGTTGATGAGACAAGTTTGGCACTCGTGGGAAAGGATACGAAGGCGTCTGCGCAATTGCAGCGGGTGTCAGGCCGCCTCGCACAGTTCTGCCAGATTCTGTCGATGCGGTGGTGAGGGCGGCCGAAGGCATGGGCGAGGTCATAGTAGTAACGTCTTGCTCCGAAACTGATGATACTCGTGGCTTTTCGGAATGTGCCATGAGCAAACCTCTGGCGTAGAGGTCACGGAGCTCGAGATCGCGAGCCAACCTTGCACGGTAGTCATTGAGTTGCAACTGGGGCATGGCTGTATTGTCGGGCTTCTGCGCCGTTTCACTCGTGGCGGTCGTACTCAATGCCTTGTTTGGGCTGGCGTCGACATTGTGGTCATCTCTGTGATTTTGTTGTTTGGACGGCTGCCACTCTTGCTGGCCCCTGTCCGACGGGTATGACGGCGACGAGAAGGGATAGCTGGAGCGGCGTTGAGCCATTATGTCATGCGCATCCCCAGTCGGCACGGCGGCTGCTTCGACTGCGTCTGCTGCGTCTGCTGCGTCTGCTGCGTCTGCTGCGTCTGCTGCGTCTGCTGCGTCTGCTGCGTCTGCTGCGTCTGCTGCTTCTGCTGCTTCTGCTGCTTCTGCTGCTTCTGCTGCTTCTGCTGCTTCTGCTGCGTCTGCTACGTCTGCTGCTTCTGCTACGACTAGAATAGTGTCCACGCTCAGTCCATCTCTTGTCAACTCGCTCGTGTGGGCTCGCTTGTGCCTTGAAGAGGGTGTAGATGATGAGAGGGAGCAGTCCCCAGCAACAAGAGTCGAAGCACTAGCCGCAGCGCCCGTACGCGTCGATTGCGCTCGCGAGGGATCGGGACAAGTCGAGGTTGAAGTAAAGGGAAGGCTCGCTACAAGATGACGGCTTGGCATGCCTCACATGAGCGGGCGCCAGGTTGGTGGTTGCAAGTCGAGACGGCAAGGCGGATATGTGCATGAGGTCACAACCAGAGAGACGAGAAGCGTGTCGTGGGTGCGTGTTGTGGTGTGTGTCGTGGTGGTATGCTGGTGTATATGCTTTTGCTTGCGCGGCGTATGCACGACGTCAACGGATGCCGCTCCTGCCGCTGAGACTGCTCAACCAGGTGGGCTGGCCAGCCAGAGAGAGCCACACACAGGTCGCGGCCTGGTTGAGGCGGAAGGGACAGGACACGGCGGGTGACGGGCGGCGGGCTGGAGGTAATGAGGTACTGTTTGTTTGTTTCTTGTGTGTGGGTTGGTCTGGTCCGGCGTGATCTGGTCCGGCGTGGCCTGGTCCGGCGTGGTGTGGTCTGGTCTGGTCTGGTTTGGTTTGGTTTGGGTAGGTGTCGAAGGTGTCGAATGTGTCGAAGAAGACCAGCAAAAACAAACGGCGAAGATGGCAGATGGGAGATGGTCCATCCAGCCCGTTGGACTAAGCAAGGCAGGGGGCGGGTAGACAGGAGAAGGCGTTGCAGGAGCAGATGGCAAATGGCAAATGACAGGCAGCCCGGCGCGATATCAACCGACGCGGCGACGTCAGGGAGAGCAACTGTGTGGCACTGGCACTGGCACACTGGCAGTCTGGCAGTCGCTGGCTGGAAGTGGGACTGGCCTGCTAGGCTGCTAGTAGCTACCACATGCAGCATGCCCCCACCCAGCGGGTGGCTACAAAGGGCTGGCGGGCTGTGGCACCTGCTTGGTGGAGACGCCAGCTGCTGGCCTCGCCGAGTCGCTGCGCGCTGCGGCCTGCCCGGTAATAGAAGGCTGGGGGGCTCCTTCTGCGGCGCGTCATCTCACGCACCTCGGGTCGCATCATTTGGTTTCATTCACCAGGGCACTGTTCCGCGGCCGAGGGAAGACGAGCAGGCAAACGAGCAGGCAGACAATAGTCTGGTGTGCGTCTCTCCTTCCGTTCTGGCGACTGGAAGGAACGGTGCTGAGCTGAGTCCTGACGGGGCTGATCAATCATCATGCAATAACCGGGACTTTGGGAAAGCACGCCAAAAGAAAAAAAAAGGGCCCTTGTCGCAGTTAATCTCTAACCTGGCTGGCTCGGTGGGGAATGCTCTGATGTTCTAGGTTAACTTGGCTTGGGATAGTTGGTTTGGCACGTTTTTTTCTGGCACCAGCAGGGCGGGGGACAAAGAAAGTCGCGCATGCACCCCAATCGCGCCCGTTCTCGTTTCTTTTTTCCCCCCCTCTTCGACAACGGCGATAACACGGGCGGCTTCCCGCTCGGGCGGCACAGCTGCTTGGCGCATGGCTGCACATAAGGTTGAACAAAAATGCTTTCTTTTCTTTGAATTGCCCAATGTGGCCGGGGTGGCTTCCCGACCGGACAGCAAGCATGGTGTCTGTGTCTGCAGTGTCGAGGTGGAGCAGAGTCCAGAATGTGACATAGCACGCTATGACGTAGCCGCCCGGCACGCACCAGTGACGACAGCTGCTCATCACTTGCTTTGTCAGTCCCCCCTTCCCCCCGTCTCCTTCGTGTCCTCGCAGCGCCGCCATGTATGTATGACACCGAGCGACAGCTGCAGCCAGCTGCCGCTGGAATTGCTTTTGCTTCAAGTTGCCTTGCAGACCTTGGGACTCACCGCTAAGAAACCCGTCACCTAGGTACCTAGTACCTACCTACCTAGGTACCTACCTACCTACTAGGTAGGTACCTACCTCCTAGTAGACAAGACCATGGAGACGTGGTCTTTCCTCGTGCTCAAGCTGCAAAACCTGCAAAACTGCAAACTACCTAGATGCCAGCGCTCGAGAAATGACCTCAGCACAAAGCGTTGGTCATGTCGGTCGCCGCACCCAATCGGCAAGCAGCTGATTGCGCATTGCACATGATTGGCTTCGCTTGGCCCGTCGACCCGTTAACAAAACCACCCTTGCAGCAGAGTAGAAACAATTTCGTCAGACCATCCCAGGCCCCCAGCCTCGCCCCTTGAAAAAGACATCGGAATGCTGATGATGACTGATTGATTGTTATTATCACGCGCCCGGCCCAATCTGTCGCCCCACAGATGGTTTACCTCCGCACCGGTTTGCTCTTCTTGCATCGGAAGAATTTGTTGGGCGTGACAGGGTGAAAGGGACATGCAGATTCAGACCTGTCCGAAGTCGTTTGTCAAACATCTAATAGCAGCCAGATAAGCCTGAGTCACGCCCTGGACTAAATTCCGCCGCTCACCAACCACACCGTGCACGCCCAACTGACTGTTATCCGGGCCCCTGCCAGTTCCCTGAAGGCTTCGGAATGGGGGCCATGAGCGCAAGGGTTACTGTCGCGCAACGACAGTAATATGGCAGGGCTCAGATCCGAGCTGGCTTGCCCAAGGCTGGGTCTGCTCATTACTGAGCACTGAGCAGGCCCTGAGAGGGAGCTTTCCAGAACTAACACACCGCAGGTAGCCGCTGGCCTTGACGATCGCGAGATGAAACATTACACGGAGACTGCCATCGGGGCTGCCGAGCACGTTCCGCATCAAGGAAACTATCTCTTTCCAAGGAAAACTACATACCGCCACAGTCTTTGACAAATATCCATGGTTGGGTCATGCGGAATGCAGATCCGGTTTGGTGACGGAGAAGAAGTCCACGCCAATTTCCGGAATACCTCCCTTTTTCCCTGCCTGGCCTCCAGTAGCCGAGCCAAGGGAAAGTCTGTACGGCATTTGCTGCAGCCCTATGCCAACGAGCAAAAGATGACGTGATGTACCTCATTCATTTGCATCTACAATGAAATGATGAGTCCTTGCGAGTCTAAAAGAGCTTTCCTCAAAAACAAGCCATGTTCGCTCGAGGAGAAAATTCCAGACGGCTCCGAACCATTGTGGAAAAAGAATGTCGCATCGGACCTTCTGGCTCGCTTGCAAGAAGGCCGGAAGCGTGCAAGGATGAACCCAGAGGCGAATTCCTTTTTTGCGATCCCTGGACTGCAGTGTCACCGGAAATGTGGCAGCATCGAGCAAAAAAGCCGTACCATTGCTAGCCGTCCGACGTCCACTGTCGTAGACGCCAGAGAGACCTGCAGCGAGTTTTTTTTTTTTTTTTCTGAGACGGAACAGCGCTGCGCCGAGACCGGATCATCAGAAACCAACTCTTCTCCAGCCTTCCGTACATCAGCCCAAGTATGTGCCTGGTCGGGGGTCAGCAGAGCGCAAAGCAATTGGATCGGCGGGATGTTGCTGTGGCACGAGACGCCTAGTCGCCCTCCGCCCAGGCAAACAGCAGACACAGACAGATCCAATCCGGCAAGCCGCCAACATGGGGCAATGTCTGTTTTATTGACATTATTTATTCTTTTTTTTTCGCTTGGCTACGGAGAAACAGACCACGCCATCCTCCCGTGAGCAAGCTGTACGACATGTCATACATGAGCGCATAGTAGGCAGATTGCGTCAGCGGCGCACCATTTTCTGTCCCCCACGCGTCTCCCTCCCCTTCCGCCCCCCCTTCCAGGTCGGCCCTCGGGGGGGACGTTGGGGCACGTGTTACCTTGTTCGAATCGTGGCTGTCCCGGGCTAGTCTGGTAGATTCGTGTTTATGATGGCTATCATGGTCCATTGGTCATGTATGTACCGCACCGAACGGCACGGTCCGGTCTGGTATCTGCTTG
>SRQA01000124.1:0-36148 GCA_018360365.1 Claviceps citrina
CGAGGCCCTCGGCGCCGGAGCCGGAGCCGGAGCCGGAGCCGGAGCCGGAAACGGTCCCGGCGTCCAGGAGGTGCGCCTCGGGAGGGACACGTGCGTGCAGGTGCTCGACGTCGAGAACCTGGCCTCGTCGCGGTGGGAGCAGATCGAGGAGCTGGAGGCGATTGAGCGGGGGGAGAGGACCCGAGGGAGGCGGGTGATTCGCCTGGCGGGGGGGGAGGAAGAAGGAGGAGGAGGAGGAGGAGGAGGACAAGGAGAAGAACCCTCTGCTGCTGCTGCTGCTGCTGGGGGGCCCGGTGGCAAGAACGCAACCCATCGCCTCGTCCTACAGGACCGGTGCGGCGCCAGAATCTACGGCCTGGAGCTGACGAGATTGCCGGGCTTGGCCATCGCGACTACGAGCATTGGCTGCAAGGTGGTCCTGCGGGCTGGCTCGATCGTTGCCCGGGGCACCGTCCTGCTCACGCCCGAAACCTGTCTGTTGCTTGGCGGCAAGATCGACGCCTGGCACGATGCCTGGGTCGCAGGCAGGATGGCAAGGTTGAGAGAGGCGGTTGGGGCCGGGGCAGATACCGGCGGCGGCGGCGGCGCGTCGTCCACGTCGAGGTGAAGACGGGGCGGCGCGTGGAGGGGGGGGCTGTTTCTGTCCCGTCTTTTCGAGGCTGTGTTTTTGTACTTTATGAGATACCCGGTTTGTGGCTGTTGCTCTGGGAAGAGGCTCACAGGCTTGCATACATGTAGCCCCGTCATTGGCAAATGTTTTTTTCTTTCTTACTTGAGTTGTGATGTAATTAAACAGTCACCATCTATGCATCCAAATTCTATCCCTCTGTATCTGTTCGTCTTTCACTCTGGTATACCTGCGGCACAAGCGCTCAACGCCGTCCAGCCACACACATCCCACGGCGACACCATGGCTGCTCTTTGCGCATCCGCCGCCCTGCCCGTGCCGGCATGTGCCTTGGCCAAGGCTTCTGCTTCCAGAATCCCTCTCGGGGGTATGCCTCGCGTGGCCGCCCTGAGGGCCATCTGGGCGGCGTGTGCATCCCCGGTAGCCTCTGCCAGTGCCGACCAACCATGTGGGAGGTGCGGGTACAGCATCACGTCTTCTTGGACTTGCTGCATCATGTCCTGCTCGGTGCGCCCGTCTGCCAGGCCGGCTATGGAGCGGAGCACTTGGCCGATTCGTGACTGATCGGCGTAACTGACCTTGTCACTGGTGCGTAGACCCTGCAGCTCTTCGACTACCGCTTCCAGACTGCCTTCGTCCTGGTCAAGCAAGGCGACTACGCCGAGCAACAGCACACTTTGCACGTGGTCGGGCTGGCTTTCGATGACTCCGAACAAGGCTTCACGCGCACCATCGCGAGAGCTCTCAGAGCCTTGCGCCCACAGCACTTGGGCCAGCAGACACGTCGTGTCGGCATTGTTGCCTGATTCTTCCAGCGCCGATTGGAAATGTGCTTCTGCCTCGTGGTGCTTGCCGACAAAGTACTTTCCTAGCCCCAGTGTCAAATGGGCCGAGAGCCTGGCACTCTTCGTCTGTTCCCCCGCAAGTTCGCCCTCTGTGGCTTCGCTGCTCATGCCCAAAGCCGTCTCTCCTCCTCGAATGGCCTGCTCGTAGTTTCCGGCAGCCAGATGTGCTCTTGCAAGATCGGTGCGTGCCAGTCTGAGCTGCGCAAGGCTCTCTGGCGACTTGGTCTTTTCGTAGTCACCCTCCACCGCACCGCACAGGTTTTGCAGCATCTTGGTAGCACTCGAGCTGTTTCGTGTGCGCTCTTCAAACATTGCAAACAAGTGACGGAATGCGAGGTCCTGAGGTCGCATGCTTTGTACTTGGTTGAGGGCGAACAGCGGTTGGAGCAAGGACGCAATGGCATTGTCGGTATTGTCGGCATTGCCGGCCCCTGCAGTCAGAACATGATCAAACATGGACGAGGCATAATGCTTCCGTGCTGGCACCGAGGACGCTTCCGAGATATCCATGGCATGGGTGAACAAGACCCTGGCTTCCTTGACGTTTCCATACAGCAGAGCTACGAGCCCCTGACCAAGCCAAGCATGTGCGTACTCGGGGTCAGCCGACTGTGCCCGTGTCAGGGCCTGCTTCGCCAGAGTAAAGTCACCCGACAGCAATGCCATGACGCCAAGATTTGTCCATCCGACAGGGCTTCGTTCGTTGAGATGCAAGCTTCTGACAAAGGCATGCTGCGATACATGGGGGTTGATTTCAGCTGTGATCACCCCAAGGGCGTTCCAGAAATCGGCATTGCCACTCTCTAGTTCGATGGCGCGCTTGAATGCCCTGACCGACGCCTTCAAACAGCCATTGGACTTCTTGCGCAGGCTCGTAGGGAGACAAGCGTGCGCTCGGTACTCAGCCCAGCCGAGGTTGTAATGCGCGACGGCTTGTGCATGAATATCGCCCACTGAGACATGTACAGCCTGTTTGCAGGAGAGAATCGTGGCATGCAGGGCGCGCGTCAGGCCTATCTCAACCTCTTCGCCTTGGGGAGAGATTCCCTCGGCATACAATGCGTCTGTCCCAACCTTGTCCACCGTGGCAAACAGCTCAAAAGCTTGCTGATCACTCGCCTTCAGCAATGTCTTGAGTTGTCCCACAGGAAAATCAGCCAGTCGACTTTGGACAGAGCAGAAGATTGTCGTGGCTTCCGCAAGACTTTTCCAGAAGTTGAATGTTTGTTTCACATCGCCAGGTGTTGCGCAAGCAAACTCGATGACTTCAACTCCCAGCTGAACCGCTTTTCCAAACAGACCCTTTTCAACCGAAGCCAAAGCATTCTCAACCATCGTTTGCATAAGAGCAATGATGACACCTTGTTCTTCCGGGTGCGTTGCGATGACATCCCGGTAAGAAGCAATAGATTCGTCGTACTCACCAAGTTCACGCTTGATGTTACCAAGCATGTACTTGGTGAACCAAGCTCCGGCCGAAACAGTAGCCCCATCCTGGTCCTTGTCCTCGAGACTTTGTGCATTCAAGATGGCCTTCGTAGCTGCGATGAACCGTCCAGAGCTGTGATAGCTTTCACCGAGTCCCACCCAGGAGTGGTAGTCGTTGGGCGATAGGCGCAGCGCTGCCTGAAATGACACAATGGCCTTGGCATAGTCTTGCTTGTTCAATTCCGCCACTCCCATTGCGGCAAAGGGCCAGCTGATGCCCTTCCTTTTTGACCCGGGAGGCGGTTTGACTCTACCGGAGTCAATGACTCTTTTGGCCACCAGCTCGACTCTTTCCCAATCGCCGTCCTCTGCAAAAGACCTTGCTAGTCGCTCTGCGGCAACAACCTCTGCGGCAGAGAGCTCCAACGCTTTCTGGAAACAACGTCGAGCGCGTCTTCTGTCCTTGGCGTAGTCATAGTAGAAGATGCCTAGGCTCGTATAAGTCGAAGCATGATTCATATTATTGTTCAGTGCATTCAGCCAATATCCGTATGCACACTCTCCTTTGCGCTGTTTTCTCGCTTGCCGACTCGAGTCCAGGTTCCATATGCAGCACCCCATGCGGTACTGAGTGTCTGCTAGCAGTTCCTTGTGTGTAGGCATCTTCTTCTGCAAGAGCAGTAAGCATTCGGCTATTTCGCCCTTGGCAGTCTCCCAGTCTCCCTTCAGCGCCTTGACCCAGGCCGCCTCTGACCTGACTCGAAGGTTGGAATCATCACGCTGCAGAGCGCGTTCTAGAAAGTCAATTGCTTGGCCATACTCCTCTTCCTCTTCGAATATCAGACCAACACCGATGAGCGCCGCAGTCGACGTGGCATCTTGCTCGAGGACCTTATCGAAAAGGCTCTTTGCTTCCTGGTGATGTCTGGGACTCTGATAGTAGACGAGTGAGGTGGCCAGACATAATGAATAGGCGTCGTCTGTATTTCTGAACTTTTTACCAATCTTTGTTTCCTCTTTCGCAACGAAAGTCCGGGCCTTTCTCATAGACTCTACCGCGCTTTCAAACTCTCCAGTCTGAAGAAAATACGTTCCGGCAAGCCGATATGCAAACATTGACTCGTTACCTGTAATGCCTTCCGTGATCATGATCAATCGGTCTTCCTCTGTTATAGGAACGAAGGAAGTCGGGACACCACCACCATCATCGTCATCCTCGCTGTCATCGGAATGCTCACTGTTTGAGACTTTATCTGGCTGAGATTCCCTAAAAACAGGAAATGGGGAGAAATTGCTGGTCAAGAAGCCCGTGACGACTTTGTACATGTCGCTGTCAGGAAAAAAATTGCAGTAGTCTCGTAGCAGATTTACATCCCAGTTGCTGATTTCTTTGTGATCCTGCCAGTCAATGGCGATATCCCAGGCCAGCTTGTACGGATGCTTGATGGTGACCATGTCGTTCGCCAGACGGAAAACTTTTGCTTGCTCCTCAGCTTTCACAGGGCCAGCAGGAGTGACAAGCAGTCGATCATGGCAGTAACTGAGGAGTCTCTCCTCCATGTCCCGTCTCAAGTCGTCATCGTTCGTCCAATTGATCAGCTGACGATAGACGTGCTCCAGTTTGCTCTGCGCGTAAACCTCGCGCTTGACCTCGGCTTTGACGTCGCTGAGTTTAGCTCCTAATCTCGTGCGCCGTTCTCCGACAAGAGTATTGATGCGCTTTTTTTCAAACTCGGCCAGTATTTGCACAATGGTTTCATATGTCTTGGCAGGATGTGGAAATCGACCTTCTAGAATGGGATAAAGAGGGCTTTCAGGAAGTTGAATCCAGAGAGCATCTGCATACTGCAACCTATCTCCGTTCACTCGAACGTAATCGACGAACTTAATCACCACATCTTGCGCCTTGTGGAGATCCTCTCCCTCGGAAAAGATCTGTGCCAAGCTGATAATGGCGTTCTGATAGTCGTTGAGCTTCTTTGTGCCCTGTTTCTCATAGAGCTTTATCAGCCCTTGAAATACCTGAGCGTCTTTGGGGCGAAGCTCTGATGCCTGCTTGTAGAAAGATTCGGCTTCATCGAGCTGATCCTTCTTATCTAGAGCAAAGGCTAGGAAGACAAGCCTGCGAATGTCAGTCCAAGGGTCGTAATGTCTCAAAACACTGGACGACCTATGGGCGAAACCACTCACCCTTGATAGCTCCTGGGGTCCCTCTTGACCAGCGATCTTGCTAACTCAATGGCATCGTCGTATTTTTGGCCGCGGATCGCATCATTGATGGACTTCAACGCAGCCTTGGTGCTGGCCATGGTGGGCAAAGGGCCAAAGAGTTGAGCTTGAAAACAAAGTTGGTGCCCCGACAATCATCCAAACGTGACGCACAACACGTCACTTGCAAGTTGCAACGTTCTGGGGTTCAATGACGGATTGGGGCCTGTGCTTCATCGCAAACGTTTGCTGCTTGTGCATTCAGAACAACAGGGATCTTGGCCTCCTCCAATGAATCACTGGCGCTTTGTCGTCAATATGTCCCCAGCTCGGAGGTGGATTTGAGGTTCGGTTATGTCATGTGGGCAGCAGCCTGCAGGTGCCAGGCAGCTCCCGTGCTCGTTTCCAGTCTCTGCTGCTTGCGGACTCGGTATCGCTTCTGATCCACATTTCGTGCCGGGGATTCTCCGGTCTGGTTGTCATCCGTCATTAGGATCTTCTCTGTGCATATACCCAGGAATGTTTTGACCATCTGTCCTGGGTAAGGGGTTGTCATCTGCTCATTGGACTGGGCAAGGGCCCTCGGGTGGCTGCCAATGACAACCCAAAATAGATGCAACGGACCACGTTGGCCCATTGTTGGTTGAACGGTAACCCTGGCTGGAACACTATTCTTGTCTTTTTGATTACCTTCGCCTCACGTGCCCCTCTTGAAAATGCGCTGAAGCGTCTGGGAAAGGAACTCGGCCACCAAGCGATACATGGTGCCACAGGTATGAGGCGAGGACATATTCGCAGCCCCGCTGGATGCCATCGTCAGCAATGGCAAGCAAACCCGCGGTTCGGCACAGTATGGTACGCCCAAATATGAAGAAGCCGCATAAATAGATGCAGTCCTGTTACAGGTTAGTTTCTTCCCACAAGAACGAGCCGGTTCCAGCAGTCCTTGCCTCAATGTGCCCAGCAGCATGACCGATCCCAACACGAACTCGTCACGACTGCCACCTCCTCGCCGATTCGTCGGTCTGATAATCAGGCGGCAATATCACACAATTTCAAAAGCATCAAAGGATTGCCAGAATGCAGCACGATGTAGCTGCAGCTGCAGCGGATGTGCAATGTGCTCATGTGCCCGCGTTTCCGGTGTGGCACCGCTCGTGCCCCTTGTTGGCTCGTCCCGAGCAATACGCCTTGCTTTTGTATATAAGACA
This sequence comes from Claviceps citrina, assembly GCA_018360365.1. Lineage (NCBI taxonomy): Eukaryota > Fungi > Ascomycota > Sordariomycetes > Hypocreales > Clavicipitaceae > Claviceps > Claviceps citrina. The sequence goes on from SRQA01000124.1 coordinate 6,321, forward strand.
GCCGGGCAGAGAACGCTGCTTGATGTCGAACACTTTACACGCGCTCTGTCTTTGGTCTTGTTGCATATGCGGTGTCTCTTTGGCCTGACTCAACGCCGAGATGGGTACGCCTCGTGACCGTCCAAGTTGTTCGACAGGACATCGTGAACGGTGGAACGGCGACGTTCGCAGCAGAAGAGCGAATGACCGGGCAATCATTGAAAACCCTCTTGGTTCGTAACGCCAGACACCCCAAACTTGGTCGCTGCACTTGTAACCATGCCAACCAAGTACAGCTCGCCTTACGGATGCGGAACTCGAAGCCGATGTTGAAAGATTCGTCACCAACATTCTGCCGTCGGTGGAATATAACGACTTGCTGCGGGCCGCAAGAGTCGGGAAAGATATCCGCTTATACGACGAAGCAGCCCGGCAGTCGGATGGCTATGATGAAAGGAATCGGCTGCTTGTTCTTTTGACCGACGAGGAGAAGACGGCGCTCCGAAAAGAAAAAGACAATGCATTTAGTGAAAGGGGAATGCTGGTAGTCATCGCCACAGTGTCTCTCGCGGCATTCCTGCAAGGTAAGCACCATCCTTTCCAAGCGGAGGGCACTCCGAGTCCCCTTTTGCAGAATCAGCTTGCTCAACAGCCCCTGGGCGGTCCAAAGGCTTCGTGCAGTCTTCTTTCAACGGAGCATCCCTCTACAAGAGTCAGTTTGGCCTGACGGAAGGAAGCATACCCGGCGCTGTGACTTCGGACGATTGGAAGCTCGGTGCCGCCAATGCATCGCCGTGGTTCTTTGCGGCTCTCGTCGGCTGTCCTCTCTCCCTGCCCATCAATTACTGGTTTGGCCGAAGAGGCGGTATTGGTGTTGCCGCCTTCATGATACTATGTAGTTCCACTGCAGCCATCTTCGCCACCTCCTGGACAGCACTGTTTGGGATCAGAATCGTCAACGGCGTTGGTCAGTAGCCCAGATGCTTCATATGATATAGTCTTGCCTCTGAGCTAACTTGGGTCAAGGCATGGGCATCAAGGCGGTCAGCACACCCATACTGGCTAGCGAAACAGCTGTTGGGTTCTGGCGCGGTTCGGCCATTCTTGCTTGGCAGCTTTGGTGAGCCCGTCCCATGAGAGCAACTTTGTGTCCATTGAGGGCAACACTGACGAGGATGCCGTGCATAGGGTGGCCTTTGGAATCATGGTTGGCTTTGCCTTCAACCTACTCTTCACCAAGGCATCATCAGACACCACCACTTTCCGTCTCATCCAAGGCGCACCACTGGTACCGAGCTTGGCACTTCTGGTCATGGCCCTGTTTGTATGTCCCGAATCGCCACGCTATCACTTGATGAAGGGACCAAACTATAGCGTTGAAAAGGCGTTTCGAGAGCTCAGAGGGCTGAGGAATACAGAAGTATGTGTCATGTGTTCTTGATGTTGCTGCTTCTGCTGCTGTTGATGACGCCGTCCTTGTCTCTTCTCATTCGGCTCCATGACAGCACTGACTCTTGATTCAATCACTAGCTGCAAGCTCTAAGAGACATGTATGTCGTTTATAAATCGATTGAGCATGAGAATATGGATTTGAGCCGTCTTGATCCACATGCCTCAAGATCGCCCGGCTTTACTTGGGCCATGCGTGATTTCGTCAGGCAATATACTCAATTATTTCAACGCCGGCGCCTTCGCAATGCCCTCATATCCACGTCAACGGTCAATTTAGCTCAGCAGCTTTGCGGTGGTAAGCTCTTGGCAATCGAACAAACGACGGTCCGTCAATTTTTCTCCCGTTGCTGATAATGTATATGCTTGCAGTCAATGTTTGCGCCTTCTATTCAGGTGCGTTCTCGATTGCCTTTGCACAACTTTGAACCTGTCTCTGATTTTTTTCGGTCTAGGAACACTCTTCAGCAGTGTTGGAGCTTCTAGCATTACCATATCAATGGCGTACAGCCTCGGTTTCGGTACGTTGCACATCCGGCCTTTTGTTGCAAGTGCCACAATGATGAGGATAGTCTAATGAGACAAAATCTACGACCAGGCGCTATCAACTTTCTCTTCGCGTTGCCGGCGATCAAGAGCATTGACACGATCGGCCGAAGACGATGGCTAATCATCACTCTGCCTTTCATGGCCATCTTCATGTTGGGAGCCGCTATGTCTGGATACATTGAGGATATAAATAGCCGTATTGGCGTCACGGCTTGTTTTTTATTTCGTAAGCCCGCGCGGAAAAGCTTGAGCCTCGAAGTTTGGTCCTTGGACTGACTTGTAAAGTATTCTCGGCGGCCTACTCTCCTGGCCTGGGACCAATTCCGTTCACGTTGGCATCAGAGAGCTTCCCATTGACGCATCGAGAGGCGGTGAGCTTCTACATAAACACTCGACCAAAGTACAAGAGGACAGGAACTAAGAACTTCCTCACTAGGGTGCTGCGTGGGCAATATCGATGAATCTTTTCTTTGCCGGCATTTTGGCCATGTTTTTCCCGGGGTATGTTCCAGCCAAAAGCCGCCGCGATGACAATAACAACAATGATGGCCAACACTTGCGAATAGAATCGAATCCTCACTTGGCCAAAAAGGATCTCTTGGTCTGTTTGCAGGGCTCAACCTTGTTGCTCTGGTGATGGTCTTTCTATTCGTGGAAGAGACCAAGCAGCGGAGCTTGGAAGAACTGGACCACATCTTCGAGGTGTCGAAGCGCCGTTTCATGCGATTCCAGATCGCTTCTTACCTTCCATGGGCTATCCAAAAGTGCATCTGTGGCAGTGCCATGCCCAGGCCGGAACTTTACAGAGACTTGGTCTGGGGCTCGGTGTCGTCGGAACAGGGAGACGTGAGACGCACACCTGCTGAAGCAGGAGATCACACAGAACGAGAGCAACTGGAGCTGCGGCCGACACGGGTGCCCGCGCCTATTTTCTCGAGCTTGGAGCGACCTTTTGCAGCTGAGCTGGAGGAGAGCTATCCTCCCGGTATTCATGTCCCCTACCCGACCGAGTACGAGCACGTCCCAAGTCCAGAAGCGCAGAGGCGCGCAGGATGGGCTTCTGATTCAAGAAATGCCAGCTTTCCGAATCGCAAAACAAACGCCTAGCGTGTATTGAGTGTCCTGGAAAGTTAGCCAAAGCAAAGAGAGGGAGAAACCGGTTTTGATTTTTATCTTTCGCGTATGGGAGCTCGTGAATGTGGCCATGTCCTGTCGCTGACGCTCAAATGAATGGAATCAAATGTCAGCGGCGCGTTTCCAATGTTGCATCCCAAGCACAAACTGGAAAGAAATGATTTGCCGTATGTGTGCATGACTTTCGCATGTAGAGGTTCAGGGTAAATCGCAACATTCTGTGTCCCTGTTTTCGACCAGTCTAATCTGAACCCGTAAAGATGTCGTCATTTCCGGTGGGCCGACAGCAGCCGACATTGGATGCGTGGTTGCCGCTTGTCGGGACTCGATGGTTGCTGTATGACCTTCGTGTCGTCGCCCTCGCCCCCGAAGCCCCGTCTTCTCCCATGACCGGCCACCTCTTATGTTCAAATCAGTATGGCATCATTTCGGTTGACTATCGAGGACGGCCGGTTTCGAGACGGCCATGGCCGACAAGTTGTACTACGTGGTATCAACGTCGCGGGCGACGCGAAGCTCCCTTCCGAACCTAATCAACCATCACACATCGCCGAGGACTTCTTTGACGGCGACAATGTCAAGTTCCACAAGCGACCGTTTACAAAGGAGGATGCGCCCATCCACTTTTCGAGAATAAAACGATATGGATTCAACACGATCCGATATCTCTTCACCTGGGAAGCCATCGAGGCAGCCGGCCCCGGCATCTACGACGAAGATTTCATTCAGCATACAATCGAGATACTGAGAATAGCAAAATCATATGGCTTCTTCGTCTTCATGGATCCCCATCAAGATGTCTGGTCAAGATTCACCGGTGGCTCTGGTGCCCCCATGTGGACGCTGTACGCTTGTGGTCTGAACCCGCAGAGCTTCGCTGCCACCGAGGCTGCCATTGTGCAGAACACGTACCCCGAACCTGATAACTTTCCCAAGATGATTTGGTCGACAAACTATCATAGACTGTCTGCAGGCACCATGTTCACTCTGTTCTTTGCAGGCAAAGACTTTGCACCGAAGTGCATCATCGATGATGTAAACATCCAGGACTATCTGCAAGACCATTTCGTCAAAGCCTGCGCACACTTGGCCAAGAGGATACACGAAGCCGGAGATCTCGAAAACGATCCAGTCATGGGCTGGGAGAGCATGAACGAGCCGAACAGGGGCATGACCGGCTATGTAGACCTAACAGTCATTCCCAAAGACAACCCGCTGAAAAAAGGAACCTGCCCAACCATGTGGCAAACTTTTCTGACAGGCATGGGAAGGGCGTGCGAGATTGATACCTGGGAAATGGGTGGCTTAGGTCCGTACAAGACGGGTACGAAATTGGTCGATCCTCACGGTGAAATCGCCTGGATGCCCGAAGGATACGATGACTCCCGATACGGTTGGAAACGTCACAAAGGATGGAAGTTGGGCGAGTGTTTGTGGGCACAGCATGGCGTGTGGGATCCTTCAACCGACACAATTCTGAAGAAGAATTACTTCTCCCAGAATCCACGCACGGGCAAAGTCATTGACTATCCCGAATTCACAAACACATATTTCATGGACTTTTGGCGGAAATACAGCAAAGCCTGCCGAGCCCACCACAAGGATTGCATCATGCTAATGCAGTATCCGACTCTGGAGCTCCCGCCTGAGATCAAAGGGACAGAGGATGACGATCCGCTGATGGTATTTACGCCGCACTTCTACGATGGCATTACTCTGATGACGAAACACTGGAACAGTACGTGGAACGTCGATGTGGTCGGCGTTCTTCGCGGCAGATATCTTCATCCAGTCTTTGCAATCAGAATCGGCGAAACGGCCATTCGAGCCTGTCTTAGAGACCAGCTCGCCACGCTTCGGAAAGAGGGCCTGGACCGGACGGGCAAGCATCCATGTCTTCTCACAGAGTTTGGCATCCCGTTTGACATGGACGAAAAGAAAGCGTACAAAACGGGTGACTACTGCAGCCAGTCGACCGCCCTTGATGCCAACTATTTTGGTGTGGAAGGATCACAAATCGAAGGTCACTGCCTCTGGGTGTACGCCGTCGTCAATGACCACGAGCGAGGCGATCAGTGGAACGGCGAGGACTTGTCCATTCATTCAATCGATGACAAGCTGCCTTGCCTGTCTCCGGTTTCGAAGGGCACAGCGTTGAGTCAATCGGCCACAAGCCTTCTCAAGCTGTCAGCCATGAATAACAACAACAGAGCTGTCAACGGGGACGACGAAAGCATCACTCCGGAGAACCTTCAGCGCACGTTGACAAGCCCGTCGATTAGTTCCAGCCGATCCGCCCGGGACCCCGAGTTGACTAATGCTCCCGGGTACCGAGCAGCGGAGGCCTTCATTCGGCCGACACCGACAGCAGTAGCCGGCGATGTGGTCTCGTCAGGCTTTGATCTTCGCCGCTGCACGTTCGATCTCAAAATCAAGGCACCAAGGGCTGCAGAGGATGCTGCACCCACGACCGTCTTTGCTCCCGAATTCCACTTCCCCAAAGAGCAGTGCGAGGTCGCGGTGTCGGCTGGCAAGTGGGAGCTCAGCTCTGATGACAGCGAGGGTCCCGTGCTCCAGCGTCTGAAGTGGTGGCATCCGGAGGGAGAGCAAACTCTCACCATCCAGGGTGTTGTGAGGAAACACAACGTTGCAGAGGGGTCCACGGAAGAGGCCGGGTACTTGGAACAATGCCAACGGGGCTATGGCTCTAATTACGGAAACTGCATCGTCATGTGAGCATCGTCATGTGGGGTGCGCAAACCGGACAAAAGAGAGCAGAGCAGCATTATTGATATTATACACGCATCCTGGTAGACAGAACAGATTATAGAAGCGTTTTTACTTTTTCCGAGGCGGGGGTCTTTTTGCGCGTCCGGTCGCGGCGGTGACGGTGTTGCTCACATGCCTGTCTCCGGAGTCCGAGCCTCCGAGTTTCATTAGCAGAATCCAGAATCACGATCGTATATCGTAAATGGGATGGATCTTGATCAGGACGTCCTGATTCCTCCATCGGTCAAGTGGGGTCAATCCGCCGCCGCCAACCTCCCCCCTCCTTCCAATCGGCTGATGGTGCGGATGATGCGGCTAAGCTAAGCGCCAGAGAGCTGGCCTGGCTGGCACTGGCAACTATCCATTGAGTCATGGCCAAGGAAGGAGCGACGGTTCGACGAATGAGGTCACTGGCCAGCGAGCCGTTGACTTTCGGCGCGCAAGGGCCAGGATGGTGGGGACAGACGAGGGGAGCGGACGAGGGGGACGGACGACTAATGGCCTGGGTATTATGTACATGTATTGCATTGCTTTTTCAATCCGAACCAGCTTTCTCTCTCCGACTCCGACTCTCACAGACCGGCCGTCCGGGACGACGGCCATCTCCCTGCCTCGAATTGAGGCAGACATTGACACCAACGCACCGTCATAACTTGTCGCCGATTTTGTTCTTGCGACGAATCCACTTCCCTCTCTCGCCGCCGATAGCTCCCGTCAAATGAGGCTCCGCCGAGTACGAGGAGCTCCGTATCCCTGTCGTTTTTTGCAACCTTGACTTTGTCGCCCAGGCCTTGTCCATCAACTGCCGCTGGTTTCTTCCTGCATCCCGAGCAACAGCGTGTCTCTTTATTCCTCCCCGTCCGCGACCAATTCCGCCAGCCGCAGGTTCCAAAACGAAGACCGAAAGAGACGTGGAGGACCCCTTTTTATGCATAGCGGGGGGCTGCCCGCCCGTCTTCGTCGCCCATCATCATGTATCAAGGCGGCCAAAGACATGTCTCGGGCACTGATGCCACGAGATCTTTTCAAGTTCCCCCGCCGCCGCCGCCGCCGCCGCCGCCGCCGCCGCTGCTGCAAATCCCTCCTCCCATGGCTGTGCCTGCCTCCATGAACACGGTGATGAATATCCCGCCGCCGCCTCCGCGGTATCCCGGTTCGCTGCCTGGTCCGGCGACGGGGGTCATGATACCGCCTCCCCCTGGACCTCCGCCCGGTAGCATCCTTGGACAGCAGCTCTCATGGCATGGAAATTACGGAAAGCCCTACGATGGCCGAACAGGCCTGAATATTCCTCCGCCGCCTGCCTCCGCACACCAGCATCAGCCGTATAATCCAAAATTGCATGCCCAGATCGCAGCCGGCCAGACGACAGCCACGGCGCCCCCGCCGCGAACGAACGACTCAATGAGCATGAGTGCCACATATATACCCTCGGGCGGGACATATGGGGAGGGCGTGGGCATCCCCGGACTGGGATCCAGCGATCCGGCGAGCATACAACACGCGTGGTACGAGGCAGCAAACAATGCCAAGACGCATGTAGACGATTCGGCGCCTGCGAGAGACCGACTGTACCAGTCCAGACTGCCTTCGAACGCGTCCAACAGCACGGCGGCCAGCACAATCCCTCATGAGCTGGCTGTGCAGTGGCCGCTGGACACCGTCCTCATATGGCTGGCGCAGAACCAATTCTCCAAAGACTGGCAGGAAACGTTCCGAGGCCTAAACTTGTTTGGCGCCCAGTTCTTGGAACTTGGAAGCATGCACGGCGGTCGTGGGAATTTCGGCATGATGCATCAGAAAGTATACCCCAGGTTGATGCAAGAGTGCTCCAAGAGTGGGACGGTCTGGGATCAGACTCGGGAGCGCGACGAGGGCAAGCGCATGCGTCGGCTGATCCGCAGTATCGTCACGGGCAAACCCGTCGACCCGTCCAAGATGGTCAGCAGCCATAAGCGGGCGAATTCGGTCACCGCCGCTTCGGGAAACAATGGTGTCGAACTGACCGAGTCGCCGAATGTAAGTCCATCTGCTCGCCTGTTTCTAGTTCGTCGCCCTGACTCCTCCTCTCCTGTAGACGCAGTCGTACTCAGCTGGGACGGCAGGAGGTGGGAGCTTCGCCGCTCGACGCTTCTCTCAAAATCGATCGACGACAATGCCGACGACGAGTGGCGGCACAATCCTCTCCGACTCGGATCACCGGCTGGCTCTCAGGTTCAGCGACAGCGAAGGCACCCGGAAGTTGAGCCCCATCACCAGCGAAAATGCTGAAGGCGGTCCGTTTCGTGGGACAGCGCGGCGGCGGGAAAGTCCTGGTAGCAGTCCCGTACCGCAGCAGGCCATGTTGCCGTCAGCAACACCGCCTGTTCCTTCCGCAGTGCCGGCAACCACCAAGGCTGGCCACCGATCTCGCAACAGTGCGGACTCGGTGACGTCCAGTGCGGCCATCTACGGATCAGGTGTTCCTGCCGATGCTGCTGCCATTCGTGGTCGGGGCTTAAACATCGTCGAGGGTGTGGCAGCTTCGCGCAGTCCAGACGTGCGAGCTCGATATTCATCTCTGGATACCGGCGGTGGCGACAGATCAGCCGGAGGAGACACGCCAGCCTCGGCAAAAGACACCAGGAGCTTTCTCAGCTTCCTGTCGTGGAGGAAGAAGCAGAGGGACGATGGCTCATTTCCCTCGCCCGACGAGTTCGACTCTCCCGAATCACCAATGGCTATTCCGAGATCCCTTGCCAGTGTCTATGGCGCCACGAACGGGAGCGATTCACACCTGGAGCGACTGGGGACCAGCGTCGGTGCGCACGAGAATGAACAAAGTGCCGTGATGCAAAGGCGAAGGCGCACCGACCGTGTCAGGACGTTCGTCTTGGCCACCACGGATTACTGGAACTACCGCATGTGCGACATCACGGAAGCCGAATCTGCTTCCGAGATCCGACGAGCCATATGTGCGAATCTGGGCTTGGCAGATTCAGATCAGTACTCCATTTACGCCACCGAGCTCGGCAAATTCGATCACGCCGTACCTCTGGACGATCAACAACTGCTGACTGACAAGAGGGTCAAGGGAGATTCCACCGGCTCGCTCAAGTTTTTTCTCTCTCCCGCGAGAGCCGCCACGGTTTCTTCACTCAGCCACGCCCATGCCTCCCTGTCTCCGGGCTACATCCCGCCAGGCATGGATCAAGAGACGTGTAATGGCAGCAGGCAGCGATCGAGTTCATCGCCGCCGACTTCACGAGCAGACCAGCCTGGTGCCGCAATCGACGAGAAGACCTTGGCCAAGGAGGCCAGCGAATACAGAGCAGAGATAGAGAGGAAGCAACAGGCATACCTTGCCAAGAGAAAGGAGGCAAACAAGAAGCTGAGCCCAGTCACTCCGGCATCGGCTACCTTCGGCATCATTGGTCGAAATGTTGATTTTGACCAACCTCGAATCTCCCCGTTCGAGGACAAGAGACCTGACCAGCTTTTCCCTCAACGGCGACCGCCTGCGCCGCCGACCGACCCGTCGGCGACCTTGATCAAGGCCAACTCGCTGAGCAAACGGTCACGTCAGAGCTTCCAGAGCTCGAGCGGCGGCACGGATGGACTGCCTACACCTAGACATTCGACTTTGTACCTCAGCGGTGATGGAGAGACTGCAGAGGGGCAGCGAACTCGCAAGTCCAGCATACAGACCATGGCTGGGACTGGGGGGATCGGGGCCGCTCTCATCAGTATTGGCAGGAACATGGGAGCTGTCGGTCAATCCAGTGCGAACGGACGGAGGGTAACGCCTCCCAATCTCGTCGTTTCAACGCCCGCTTCATCTGCCCATGACGGCGGCGGCGGCGGCGGCGGCGGCGGCGGCGGCGGCTCGCAGCAGCCACTAGGTAAGACAGCATTATCCAGGGTGGACTATGGCCAGACTAGCAATTGTGGCAGAGTGAGCAGCAGCCCCACGCTGGCGAATGGATCATCTCCTGGGTCAGTGACATGGAGCCCAGGTAATCTTCCATTCGTTGTGCCTGACTACTCTCCTGGCGGCATGCCAGTGCTACCGTCTGCCAAGGTGGGCTCTGGATTCAATGCTAAGAATATCGAAGCAGGACCTAGAACGGGGTCGCAGGGTGACATCAGCCCGAGCTTCTCGCATTCTAGGACGACGGGGGGTTCTGCCGAGTTTTCTTCCTCGAATCGAAAGTCACACGAGTCGGACTCGAGCTTCAAGGAGGCAGACGTTGACTTTTCGCAATCCTCATTCACATCGTCCACACAACCTCCTGCTCGAACCACCAAAGCGGCGCCGGCCGATGACAGCGACGATGACTCGGACGACGGCTTATTTGCCATCCCTCTTGCTGGCAGGAACAAGGATAAGAGTGCCACCAGTTCTGGTCGCAACAAGGCTTCCTCGACTGAGCAATCGGCCGCAGACAGACGACCGCACTTGAAAGTGAATACCTCGCGGAAGAGTAAAACTCGCTCTGTGTCGTTCCAGTCTCCTCAGTCGCTTACCAGCATCGGCACCGCTGAGAGTGGCACCGACGGCGGCGCACGAACTCGAAGAACACCCGGGACGTCTGGAACTGATGCCTGGGATTCCGAGGACAAGGAAGGCCAGATCAATCGCCGAAAGTCATTTATTGAAAAGGACGTGTGGGCCAATCGACCACCGACCGATGACTTGCTGAACAATCTGGATGACTTCTTCCCGAATCTCGATCTCGATGAGCCTGTGCTGGAGGATAGCGCAGGTGGCGAAGCGGCAGGAAATGCCAACGATGAGCGAAACAAGTTGAATGCAGCAGCCAGCTTCGAGCCTCAGGCTGTTGAATTGCCCGCGGCACCTCCACCACTGTCGCGCCAGCCGTCGTCACTGTACAAGGACGGGGATACATTGGGCTCGGATGAGTCTACCCTGAAAGCCACCGAACGACCAACTTCTGGCCAGGTTGTGGCAGACACCAGTACGCGACGGTCAGGTGGATTGGGTCGGATGAAATCCATCCGTGAAGTTGCTCGAGGCGCCCACGAGGCAAACAAGCGCTTTACGAGCGTTTCGCAACCTTCGGACAACAAGTCGCAAGCCAACCTCTTGCGGCGCAAGAGTACCAAGATGTTCAACGCCAACATTGTGCAAATCCGACCTGATCAGCGCGGCAGCATGATGGTGCCAGAGATCCCCCAAGACACGATACCAAAGAGGCAGACGACATTTCGATGGTTCAAGGGTCAGCTCATTGGCAAGGGTACCTACGGCCGTGTCTATCTCGGCATGAACGCCACCACGGGAGAGTTCCTGGCCGTCAAGGAGGTCGAGGTGAATGCCAAGGCTGCCGGCGGAGACAAGTCCAAGATGCGAGAAATGGTGGCGGCGCTGGACCAGGAGATCGACACGATGCAGCATCTCGATCACGACAACATTGTCCAGTACCTGGGCTGCGAGCGCAAGGAGACGAGCATCAGCATCTTCCTGGAGTACATCTCGGGCGGGAGCATCGGCTCCTGTCTGCGGAAGCACGGCAGGTTCGAAAAGTCGGTCGTCTCGTCCCTGACCCGACAGACGCTGTCCGGGCTGGCCTACCTCCACCGGGAGGGCATCCTGCACCGGGATCTCAAGGCGGACAACATCCTGCTCGACCTGGACGGCACGTGCAAGATCAGCGACTTTGGCATCTCCAAGAAGACGGACAACATCTACGGCAACGACAAGAGCAACTCGATGCAGGGGTCCGTCTTCTGGATGGCGCCCGAGGTGATCCGCTCCCAGGGGGAGGGCTACAGCGCCAAGGTGGACATCTGGAGCCTCGGGTGCGTCGTGCTGGAGATGTTTGCTGGGCGGAGGCCCTGGAGCAAGGAGGAGGCTGTGGGGGCGATTTACAAGATTGCGAATGGGGAGATGCCTCCTATTCCGGAGGATGTGGAGGAGACGATTCCGCCGGTGGCGGTGGCGTTGATGATGGACTGCTTCTCGGTGTATGTTGTCGGGCTCCTTTGCCTTTCTTTCTTTCTTTCTTTCTTTCTTTCTTTTGTTCTTTTGTTCTTTTGTTCTTTTTCCCCCTCTTTCATTCCTGTTTCCCTGTTTCACACAACCTGCATTTTTTCATTTTTTTTTTTTTTTTTCATGTTTCTTTGCCCCAATCGGCATTGCTAACAGGCATCAATGGGTAGTAATCCGTCCGATCGACCCACCGCTGACCGACTTCTCTCGCAACACCCCTTCTGCGACCTCGATCCCAACTACAACTTTTATGACACGGAGCTGTACACCAAGATAAAGGACGCGTACCAAGTTTCTTGAGGAGCATGCGCGGGGGTTTCTTGCTAAAAAAAGAATGAAGCGCTTGCTAAAATAGAAGTGAGGGATGTAACCTCCTAGGTTCGTCGAGGTGGACCGTGGTCCGTGGATGAGGGCGGGGGAAGCAGCTCCCCTCTTTTGGGGACCCTTTTTTTTTTTTTTTTTTTTTTTCTTAGATGTATGATTGGATGGGAATAAACTGGCGTGGGTGGGGCGGAGGATGGCGTTGAGGAGATGGAAGTGTCTGCCACTGGATAGCCACATTGTCAAAACGGAAAAAAGCAACGGCCGGCACGATGGATTGTTGGTGTAGGTACAAGTGCCCATGTCTCTATGGTTAGTACTAGGTACCTCTTTGCTGTGTTACGCCGCGGCGGTGCAACAACTGGAGAAAAGGCAATTATGAAACTTGTCCTCATGGCGTTCCTCTTTGGCCGCTCCTCTTGGCGCTCCTCTTGGCGTTTGGGATGGGCGGGCATTGCCGCATTGGGGGGGAATAGGAATTTAAATCATGTACAGAGGTACCTACCTGGTACCTATTGGCTAAGCACTACTTACTATGTACATACCACGTATCTGCTACGTACCTCAAGATAAGGACGCCACATCAGCCACAACTCCAAGTTTATGCAGGGGCAAACGCCACTCACGCGAGCCCGTTGCAGACTCGTCAGTGGCCACTCGTCAGTGTCGTCAGTGTCGTCAGTGTCGTCACTCGCTTCTCGTCACTCGCTTCTCTTAGTCCGCAGGCTCCGACTCAGGCGTCGTCGGTCGACCGCACCTAGCCCGCCCCGTCTTTTGATCTTTCGACGAAAATCTGAACCCTTGCGTTTGAGTTCCCCCGTCTTTTGGCATTATTTTCTCTTTTTCTTTCGTACGGTAGTGTTAGCCAAATCCATGCTCGGATTCGACGTATGAGTACGCCGGGCATCGCCGCAAATTGCACACAGCGTCAGGATATTCCATATTTTCTTCTTGTCTCGACTGTACCTCTTTTGCACGACATTCTGTCTCTGTCCGTTACAGGAAATCTCCTCGACCCAAACTTGCGCGGAATTCTGGAGTCCGCGCATCATGCCGAGGAAACGCTACAGGCTGTTTACTTTCGTGGCCTTGGTCATGATCGTCCTGCTCTATCGAGCGTTGCAGAGCTCCTCTGATGCTCAGCAGCTGAAGGTTGCTGCTTTGAAGCAGCCACAGCGACCGGCTGAGGCACCCTTGTCGAACATGGACGAATCCAACACGCCCGCCACGGGAGGCTCCTCGGTCGCGCTCGGTGACAAGGCAAAGGCGGCGGATGGAAAGCAGGAACCAGCATCCAGCACTGGGACCGATGGGCGATCAAAGGACAGGACTATTTCCGGGACGAAGCCGATACTGCGAGATGAAACTGAGAAATCCCTCGGCCAGAAGGAGGAAACTATGAAGGAAACTCCCCGGAAAAAGCCCACGGCCGATGAAGCAACGCCGCCGCATCCTGTCGTCACCGTAGAGCGTTTGAGGAAGCCCAAGGAGCACTTCCCATTGCCTGAGGAGTCCATCGCCGCTCTTCCAACTGGGATCGCAAAGAAATTACCGAAAATCCAGCACGTCTTTTCTCCTGAACCCAAAGGAGCAAAGGACAGGCGTCTACAAAGACAGGCAGTGGTCAGGAAGGAGATTCAGCGATCATGGGCAGGATATAAACGCTATGCCTGGATGCATGACGAGCTAATGCCAGTTTCGAATTCTTCTAAAGATCCCTTCTGCGGCTGGGCCGCAACGCTAGTCGACTCCCTAGATACCTTGTGGATCGCAGGGTTGAGAGACGAGTTTGACGAAGCAGCGACAGCAGCGAGAACCATCGACTTCACTCACACGGACCGGTCCCAGATTCCCGTCTTTGAAACCACCATCAGATATCTCGGAGGCTTACTAGCAGCTTATGATGTCAGCGGCGGTGCATCTGGCCGGTACTCGTTCCTCTTGGACAAGGCAGTCGAACTGGGGGAGACCTTGATGGCCATTTTCGACACGCCGAACAGAATGCCTATTCTGTACCTATGGACACAAGGGACGACATCGGCGCGTCGTCGAGCCGGTTCCGCTGGCATGGCTGAACTGGCCACTCTGTCCATGGAATTCACTCGTCTTGCACAAGCCACGGGCCAGCACAAGTACTATGACGCTGTTGACCGCATCACAAACGCGCTCGTTGACCTGCAGAGGAGGGGCACATTAATGCCTGGACTATTTCCAGAGAACTTGGACATATCAGGATGCAACAGAACTGCCACTACCAAACAAAGGGACAGGATTGAGGCTGTCAAGGCTCAAACGGAATCTGCAGGCAACTTGGAGGAACCAAAAGGTGGTTCGAAAGTTGTTGCTCACTCAAGCACCAACTTAGAGCACCTCCATCACCGACGTTCCTCATCCGTCTCTCAAAAGAAAGATGCGCAAGCCGCCCTCGTAGCTGACAAAGGAATGGAAGACGAACTGCGTCTTAAAACCCGATCACAGTTCGGTGCCAACCGCCATGATCCGGCCTGGGACTGTGTTCCGCAAGGATTGGTGCCAGATCCTCATCGCCACCAAGCATACCACATGGGCGGTTCACAAGACTCAGCCTACGAATACTTCGTCAAAGTAAGGTCCCCAGTCCAACAGCTTGTGTCTCGCCGAATGAGAGTACCCATGAATATGCTGACTCAAATGTAGGAATACCTTCTCCTCGGCGGCAAAGAAGAGAAATACCGAAAGCTACATGAAGACACGGTTGATGGTGTCAACAAGCATCTTTTGTATCGACCCATGATTCCGGGTGACTGGGACATTATTTTCCCGGCCAGGGTCGAGTTCAAAAGTGACCAAGACACCAAGCCCGACATTGAGTATGAAGTTAGCCACTTGACGTGTTTCATTGGCGGCATGTATGCTCTTGGAGGAAAGCTTTTTGGTCGAAAAAAGGACCTCGACTATGCCGCAAAACTCGCCGACGGCTGTGTCTGGGCGTACCAGTCTACTGCAAGTGGAATCATGCCCGAACATGCACACCTGGCTCCTTGTCCTACGTTTGAAAAGTGCAGCTTCAATGAGACGCTTTGGCGACAGGAAATCAATCCGCGCTTTGGCATCAGTTATGATGAGCAAGACTCGCCTCAGTTGCCGGCAGGGTACACCAAGATTGGTTCTCCCAATTACATACTTCGGTATGCTAGACTCGTCCACTCGCTCCGTCTTTTTTTCTTTTCTGGGCCTTTTCATTTTACTAACCTTGTTTTTTGCCTTCCACAGTCCCGAAGCAATCGAGTCCGTGTGGTACATGTACCGAATCACGGGCGACCCGAGCTGGATGGACAAAGGCTGGACCATGTTCGAGGCCACGATGAAGGCCACGAGGACTGCATCCGCCAACAGCGCAATTGCCAATGTCTTGACCAACGAAACCCAGCTTGTTGACAGCATGGAGAGCTTCTGGCTGGCCGAAACTCTCAAGTACTACTACCTGCTGTTCTCTGAGCCCAGCTTGATCAGTCTAGATGAGTGGGTTCTCAATACCGAAGCCCACCCTTTCAAACTGTAGGTGAGGTGGGGAGGAACTTGTTTTTATTATCATTGTCATCATTTTCTCGGTATTTGTATTTTTGTATTGTTCAATTGCATACGTAGTGGGCTTTGCATGGTAGGCCTTGTCTCTTCACCATTCGTTTTCCTCCTGTACCAGATTTCTTTTTTCACCCGGCATGGAGACGAGATTATGGTTCATTGATATGGGTGGGTTGGGTTTTATTGCATGAATGGCGTTTGGTTGGAGAAATAGAGTTGCACGAGGCATACATCAGGGCAGGCTTTTTTTTTCTACATGTCTTTTTTCATTATTCCTTAGAGCATGCATCAATACGCGGGTGGCGTTTTCTTTCTCATCTCGTCCTTCAAGGTCTGCATGCACATGATGAAATCGTCTGTCCTCGTAGTCAGCCAATGTATGTGCCCTTTTATAAATCACTATAAACGGGTTCCTCCAACGTGTTCCAATTATCGAACTTAGGAGGAATGATATTCCCCGATGTGGCCGTTCCGTTCCCTTTTTTTTCATTTTTTTTATAGCTCTTGTCAGATGCAACAGTGGCGTGCCACTCCGCCACTCATAACGTTTCATGCCGACATCGTGTTGCATGTACGGGATAGCAATATCCCCCCCTCCCAAACTCATATCCTGAGTTACGGAACCTCTTCCGCATCTCCCAGCTCCTGAATCCTATTATACAAAAACCACCAGCCAAGAAGAAAAGCCACAGAGGACCACTGATTCTTGAGGCTCAATCGATTCATCTCCGTGGTGAAGGTTAATGAGCGAACAGATTTGTGTTTTTTTAAAGTTTCCAATGTTCTTGTTTTTTTTTTAGAAAAAGAAAATGTTGATATCAACGCAACGGGTCGGGTCAACGTGGACCCGGCGCATCCTGATTGGCCGCATCCGAGCTCGCCTCGGATGGGTGGCCAGTGCGCCGGTCACGTGACCCACAACTTTGCGCATCACGAAAACCACCAAAAGGCCTCCCACTCAGCTAGCTAGATAGTAATATTAATAACGTTAACCAGAATCCTAGTACTTCCTTTTACGCGCGCATTACTTGTTATTTCTTGTACCTTTATTATTAATTCGCCTGTGTACAAATCAACACTAATTAGTAGTAATTACACCACAGATTAGCTAGATTTACATATCCTGCAGAACGCTAGTTTCCGCTTATAGTAGCTGATTTTTCACGAAATTAGTGGAGTTAATCCTACTAAATAAAGGAAGCAATATAAAAGAGACAATTTCGCGATTACAAATAGATTTAATCTATCCCCTTTAGGGAAGCTCTTTAGGGTTTATTCGCAGAGCTATTTCGTGCTAAGAAAGGAAGCTTGCTGCAGCACCATGCCGCTTGCTTTAATAGGTATAATCTTTCCTCTTTCTAGCCTTAAACGCCCGTTAGAGGAATTATTATATCTCTTGTCTATTATAAGATTTATTAAGCCCTTAATTTAATTAAATCTATTAGTCTAGACTAATAACTGCTATGGATTTCCACCCTTTTACCTACACTACCACCTGCTTTACTATTTTTCTATTAGATTTCTATTCTCTTTACCACTAAATATAACACATATCTATAGGTAAACAAAGCCCCTAATCTATTAATCTTAATAATAAGATCCTAGAGCTCCCTTAGATCCTATTAACATATAAAAGAGTAATTATAGCAGACTAGCATAAGCTTAACCTATTAGATTTTAATCTTAGTAAGGCTATAAGTGCTAAAATATATAGCTAAATTGCTTTCTTTATTATAGAAGCTAAGACTAAAGACCTCTTTAGTAAGCTCCTTTAGCAGAAGCTTAGAGACTAATTCACAGACTAGACTAAAGAAGCCTTTAAACACAGGAACACTAAGGTTGTTCGCGTTTTTCGTAACTTCCTATAAAAACATAACATTTACTTCTTATTAGACTAATTATCTATTGCTAGCAAGCTTGTGATAGTAATATAAGCTAAGACTAGACTAAGGGATCCTAATAGAGAGTTATTACATCCCTTATAATTAAAATTATATTTACTAGCGAGCAGGCATAGTAACTATCCTCCCTCTTACTATAGCACCCTATATTAATAGCTTTAGGAATCACCTTCCTAGACATAGCAAAGAGTAGCACTAAAGAATTATCTATATCTTTACCTTATAAGGAATTCCCCTCTTCCTCTATTTACTTTAACTACCTTCCCTATAGCATAACCTAGGAATTAGTAGGGTTATAAAAAACCCCCCTAAACACCCTATAAGATTAGGCTCCCTAAATCCCTATAATGCTAGCTAGTGGTATTAAATCCTATAATAGGTTATAACCCTACAGGCAACTATAAGCTCTTACAAAACCTAGAAGATTACTACCGCTAGGGGAGCTAACTTAACCCTTAGCAGGGACTAAGTAATATTTCCCTCGCTCCTCCCGCTCCTGCTAGGAGCTTCTATAGACTAGACTAACCTCCTACTATAGTTAATACAGCAGATTAGCAAAGACATCTACACGCTATAGGAGCGGCACCTTATAGGCCTCCCTAAGGCTTAGGGCAAGAGCTAACGCAATAGTTAGCTCCCCTAGGCCTTCCTAACTTTAATAGGAGGACCTATAAGAACTTCTAAGACCTAGGGCAGGCCCTGAATTTAGCACTAACTATCTAGTTAGCTCCCCTAGGCCTTCCTAACTTTAACGGGAGATCTTATAAGCCTACTTAACAATAGCCCTAAGGGTTAGTTCTAGACCTGGGCATTAAAGCAGCTTAGATGTGGGATTTGCTACTATAACAAAGGCCTAAGGGAAACGTTCCTTAATAAGGATAGTAGCAACGTACTGCTACACCTAATAATAACCTTAATTATTAGAGATCTTATAAGCGTTTTTATCCTCTACTTCACTCCCTACTAGAATTAGACCTAGTAATAGCATTACAGAAGATTGTGGACCTTTACAAGATTTACTCTAATAAGGAAAAGTATAGTGGAGAGATGTATAACTTCTTTAATAATAAGCTAAAGACTTTCTAAGCCTTTTATAAGTAAATTAACCTCCTAGAGTCCCTCTTCCACAAGGCATTTCCTATAATGCTTAAAGGAAAAGCTTTAATATATTATAAGGACTTTCTCCTTAGCAAAGGTATAACTTTTACCTAAATAGTTAAATCTGTTAAAGACCGCTTTAAAACTATTAACACTACTTAGCTTTATTATAATAACCTCCGCATAATTATGCTATGTAAGGTAATAAGAGAAAACCCTAAAAAGAGCATACTTAAAGCCCTTAACCTCCTCTCTAATAAGATTATCTCTCTCTATTGTAGGACTAGAGGCTATGTAAACAATAAGATTAACATATAAAACACGCTTCTCGCCGCTGTTAATAATATTCCTAAATGCAGCCTTACAGCCTATAATAGCCCCTTTACATATAAGGACCTAATGTTAAAGCTCTAGAAAAGTATTAGAGTAAAGCAAGCTAAAAGAAACGCTACTAAGCGCGGTGTATTCTATTAAAAAGAGGCTAAAGTTAACTCTAATACTACGTTTTACACTAATTATTACTATAGGAAGAATTGTGACTTCTAATAGTAATAACGCGGGCCCTCTATCTGTTATAAGGGCCGCTGCTTTATCTATAAGAAGTAAGGGTACTAGTCCACAAAGCACTCTGCTAAAGAACGTAAGGCGTTACAAAGGCGTTGGAATTAATCCAAATTCTATTGCAGCAGGCTAATAGAGCAAAAGTAGCAGTAATTCCTTACTTATATTAAGGGCAAGGACAATAATAGTAGTGATCCTAATAACCTTAAGTAATTAATCCTTAAGACTAAGGCAATAATAGCTTTATTAAATAAGACTAAAAAGGACAACTACTCTAATCCTCCTACAAGTCCTTTATAATTCCTTACTATAGTATTATAAAGGTTAACACTCTTAATAGAGATCCCTAATAGCGGTAAGGTGCTTAAGATACTTTAAGACTAGTTATTTAAGCACGCCCTTTACTATAGTAATCCCTATAAAGAGCCTTAGTCTAACAATGTTTTCCTTGCTAAAGCACGCTATTTAGAAGAGACCTTTAGAGGCATCCTTCCTAACACTAGCGCTGTGGGAGTCTCTATAGTTAGCATTGCTTAAGCCCAAGCCCTTTTACGCCTGTTTCCCTTACTACAAATTAACTAATCCGCGAGTTAATATAATATTGCCTTTAGCGCCAGAAAAGCATTATTACTAGGTTCTTTAAAGGTTCCCACAGTGCTTAGAGAGATTAAATTCTACATGCTACTAATAGTAATACCCTTCTTGTTCTTAATCACTAATATAGACTACATAAATATAAAGCTTAACAACCTAAGAAACCTGCTAATTTAAGGCATAAAAGAGATCCCTATAACCTAATAATAGGGCTATCTGTGGTAGGATCTTAAGCTAACTATAGTAGTTGCCTTCTTCCTTACAGAAACGTAACTTTAGCAGCTTTATTAACATTTTAGTCACCCTTTAATTAGAAGACTACAAAAGGTTCTCCACAAAGCTAGTAAGGAATTTAACCCAAAGATCCTGCAAAAGATCACTAGTTTCTGCGAGCAGTGTTAACTTTATAGCAAGAGCCCTGGCTGATTTAAGTTTACTTTAAAAGATAACTATAAGTTTAATTACGAGATTATTATTAATATCCTCCAAATTAACAGCAAGCTAGTCCTTTATATCGTGGATTCTGCCATAGCTTTCTAAGCTACCTGTTTTCTAAAACTAAGGAAGCAGACTGCCAGGGATGTTTAGGACACTATTAGAGCTTGTTAAATTAATAGTTATCTCAGACCGCCTAAATAAATTGTTTACAATGCTAGAAAGAACTTCGCGTTAGCTAAATTCTATTAATACGCCTAAGGGTTAGTAATTAAAGTTAACAAGGTCCCTGTGGAAGCTTATAATAGCATTAGAAAGGTTAAAAGATATTACACTCCCCTCTAACATGCGTATAGCATTATTAAAAGCAAACTCGGAGACTACGTATAGCAAGACTACCTTCTTTAAATAGCTATAAAAGCTATTAATAACTCTGCTAGCCTAAACGGCCTTATTCTAACACTTCTTGTGTTTAGGGCATATCCGCGACTATTATAGGATTTACTACTAGCGTTTTCTGTTGTTTAATGTGCTAAAGCAATCCGCAAAGCCACCTTTAAAGCCCGCAGATTGCTCGCAAAGCGCTAGATTAGTAATGCCCTTACCTACCGCAATAGGCCTAACACTCTCCTAACCTACTAGATCCTACTATAATCTAAGGTATAGGTCTAGTGTAAGAAAGGTAGTTAGCAAGGTCCTTACAGACTCTTAGCTACAGAAGGTATAACCTGTATAGTAAAGATGCCTTTAGGACTAACAAAATTTAGATCTATTATTATAAAGCTATTCCTACGTGATCTAGGCAATCTAGAGATCACAGCTAACAAAGAGACCCTTTCTCCTCCACCCACTAATAAGGATAAAGAGGATTATAATAACTAACCGCGCAAACTAATAAAAAGAGTTGCCTTTAACCTTCCTAATAAAAACAATGTTAAAAGGTAGCCTATTAAGCAAGGCAGAGGCAGACTATAAAAGACCCCTCTAATTAACTAAGACTTTAAGAAATTAATGCTTTAAGGCACTCTACTTACTAAAGTATTTCTTACTACAAAAGAAGAAGGAGATCTCGCCCTTACCTATTAACTCCGCTAGCAAGGCATTGTAAAGACCACAGGAGCACCTTTTAAGGTATCCTAGCAGAAGGAACTTAACGCTTTACTCTAGCAAGAAGTCTTCTAACTTAAGATCTATAATGCTAAAAAACACAGCATATAACGCATCTTTAACAGCCGTTTTGTGGATAAAATTAAAGGCAAAGGCACCCTAGCACTATACAAAAAATCACAACTTATAGTGTAAGCTTATAATAATACTAGCAAGCAAATAATCTTAACCTAGGCTCCCATAATTTAACAAGCAAGTTAATAGTTAATTATAACTTTAGCTCCTTCACTCGCAAAGAGGGATATCTTTATTAAGCTAAGAGATATCACACAAGCCTACGTTTAATCTGTCATAAGCCTTAACTATAAGATCCTATGCTAATTGCCTAAAGAAGTTAGAGATTAGTATCCTCCTAGCATAATTATAGTGATTGTCAAGCCTCTCTATAGAATCCCTAAGGCTAGCACGCACTAGTAGGTAATATACTAGAAGTATTATCGCGAGAAGTTATTTATAATGCCTTCTATATATAACCCTTGCCTCCTTATTAGCAGCTTTACAGATAAATTTAGCATTATAGGCATGCAGACTAATAATACCCTTATCTTAGCTAATTAACCGTTTTCTAATTAAGAAGAAAACAAACTACAAGCTACTAAATTCCTTACTAAGCCAAAGGAGAAGCTTACAATAAACCACCCTCTAATCTTTAACAGTTACAAGCTTACCCTTAACGCTAATTCCTCTGTTTCTCTCTGCTAAAAAGGGCAGATTAGTAAGCTTTAACTTATTAATAAAAATCTAAAGAAGCGCTAGGAGGAATATTATTAACAAAGAGCTTATGGAGCATATATTGCCATAATCTGTTAACCTAAAGCCGCCTTTAACCTCTTTTCTATAGCATAAAGGCAAGATCTTATAAACAAGGATATTAAATTCCTTAATAAAAGGCTTTAGTAGCAGATGGATTACCTAGATTAAGAGCTGTGTTATATCCTAATTAACCTTAAAAGAGCAAATCTCTTTGTCTTTGTTAACAAATCCTTTATAAATAACAAAGACTTTAGCTCTTAAATTAGATACCTTATTACAATCGGAAACGAGGACTTTAGCAAGGCTTAATTCATAATAAAAGGCAATATTATCACGTACAGCTTAATAAAGTGTAAGCGTGTTACACGCAGCGCCCTTGCTTCTAAATTATATAGCATAGTTTAAGGTGCTAATATAGCCTACGTAATTAGCATAACTATTAAGATAATCATAGACTAGCTTAATCTGCCCGAAATTCTAATAATCCTATGTACAGATTTAAATTTACTATACAAATGCCTTATTAAGCTTAGTACTACTAAAGAGAAGCGATTAATAATCAATATTATAGCTCTTTAGTAATTATATAAACGTAAAGAAATCTTCAAAATCCGCTGGATTAATAGCAAAGATAACCCGGCTAATGCAATAACAAAAACTTCACTAAACTAAGCGCTTAAGACCCTTATTAATACAAACAAGATTATAATTAGGATAAAAGGTTAGGTAAAAAGAGTAGCATAAGACCTAATAAAAGGGTTATTACAAGAGTTATTATAAGAAGCATATATACTTTAATCTTTATAATAGTAACTACCCTATTAAGAGTTATAGATCTTAAGCAGTAGCGTTATAATATGTGTAATTATAATAACTTCTACATTTATTTCTTTAGCTATGACCGCAGCGTAGTATGTGTGTTTTAGGGATATTAGGGTTATACTAATTAGTACCTGTTGTGTTATAACAACCGTTGCTATTTCCTTTATTACTTTGTGTAAGGATCTAATTAAGGGATTAGATTTAATTAGCTAAGTGTTTAACACATTTAGCAGGGAAGGATTAGAGGCTCTTTATATTACGTTAATTTCTAGCATAAAAAAAAAAGAGTGCTAGTGTTAATATTAACGCAATAGGTTAGGTCAACGTGGACCCGGCGTATCCTAATTAGCCGCATCCAAGCTTGCCTTGGATAGGTGGCCAGTGCGCCAGTCACGTGACCCATAACTTTGCGCATTACGAAAACCACCAAAAGGCCTCCCACTTAGCTAGCTAGATAGTAATATCAACAACGTCAACTAGAATCCTAGTACTTCCTTTTGCGCGCGCATTGCTTGTTATTTCTTGTACCTTTGTTATTGATTCGCCTGTGTACGAATTAATAGAAAAAAAAAAAAAAAAAAAGCCGCCCTATAACTCCGATGCTGATGCAAACCCTTTGCATCTCCCTTCTATATTTCCAAACATCATGTCTCTCATTCTTCTTCCCATCATGCCCAAGCCTCGGAAAGGGAGGGTATTCGTATGTTCTCATCTCAACATGTACATCTTTTTCGAAAAAGGAAGAAAAAAAAAAAAAAGCCAAACCCCCAAGTTTTTTTTTTTGGATACATGAAGAAAAGAAAAAATAGCGAACCCCGAGTGTAAGTTGCTTCGCTTTTGATGCGTGCATGCAGCACGCACCCCCCCAACAAAAAAAGAGGCACCAAAACTGGTGGGACAAAATTCGGCATCCCATCTAGTCGCGCAGCATCTCTCCCAAAACACGTATACTCAAAATCATGATGAGCAGACCAATGGTGACGACGATGAGCAGCGTAAAGGAGACCCAGCCCAGCCACATGGCGCTCGACCCGACGCCACTCTTGACGGATCCGTTGCCGAAGTCCTGGGCTATGATGGAGGCGGCCACCGAGGCCGTGTGTTGCCACAGCACCGAGACCAGGACGAAGATGGACGCGATGAAGATGATGGCGAGGGACACCTGCGATAGCGAACGGGGGGGGAACGGCTTGGTCACGCGCTCCGAGCCTTCCGAGTCTTCTTCCTCGTGCCAGCCGGGAAAGGTGGCCAGGAGGAGCAGACAGATGAAGGCGAAGATGATGGCTATGATGCTGTTTTTGGCATCATGTTAGTATGGTGTGTAAGGAAAAAAAAAAAAAAAAAAAAAAAGGAAGGCGAGCTCGGTGACGCATCTCCACGTACATCAGGTAGGGGAACACAATCATGTCCTTGAACTGACCCGCCAGCCAGATCAAGTTGAGCGGATCTTGGTCGACAGAGACCTCCTTGGCCAGGGCCGTGGCATTGTTACTGCAAAGCCATGAACCTCCGTCCGGATTGACGCATATCCCGAAGTAGCCCACCCGGGCCTGAAGAGTGGCACCGCCGGCAATGTTGGCAATGGCACTGAAGCCGTTGTAGTCGACCTGCGCAGTGTCGGGCGCAGGCTGGTATTTCTCATAGTATAGCGAGAGGAGGAAGATGTTGGGTATCGCCGGCGATGAGGACGAACAGCCCGCCAACAGCAACGACAGGAGGATGATGGACACCCCTATACAAAACATCAACACGTGATGGTAGCCTAGGAACGGTAAGAAGCGCTGCCAGCCCAGCTGAAATCGCGTCTTGACGCCTGAAGCGCTGCTGGTGGCGCTGCCGCGTGCGCCCGCCATGGACTATGAGTGAGGGCAACTGTGTCCTCTCGTGGGGTAGTTGCTGGGTAGAAGGGACTATTGTATGATGTAGACGTCTTTCGGCAGTACTGGAGGAAGAAGATAAGGCGAGCCTAATCAAGTACCGTACCCCCACGTCGTCGTCGTCGTCGTCGTCGTCGTCGTCAATCTGGTAGCCAACGCTCGAGTTAGAGAAAGGCGCCTGTTGTTCCTGAATCCGAGCTTCCCCCTCCGATGCCGACCGGCCGGAGTTGGTCCCGGGACGGCGGTCCGTGTCGACGGATATTGTTTCTCGTCCTTGTTCCCGACAGGACGTGGAAATGCGGAAGCCCTGCCCAGGGCTGAAATCGGTTTCTCTTCGTTCCGCGCCCTTCTGAATCGAACACCCTTTTTCCGCGTGAGGTCTCAGGACGGTCTGGAATGTCGTCGTGGAACTGTTGGTCTGTCTCTCGGATCTCGAACACTGTAAAGTGAGTAGAAACCGAAATTGAATAAAAAAGTGACGAGTTAGGCAGTCAGTAGATCTGGAGTGGATCGGGAACTCAGTCGGAGGAATGTGAAAAGAAGAGAGAGGGACTTCGGGAAGAAGCGGAGAGGAATGTGTCGTGTCTTTTTTTTTTCTTTTTGTCTCTTGTAGCGGGCCTGCAAGAAAGCGATCCTGGTCACGAGAGGCGAGTGGAGACTCTTCGAAGAGACTGAACTGCAAAATCGAAGAGTGAATAAGGCCGATGGCTGGGGGGGACGGCGGGAAAATTCACCGTCTCGGTAGAGTAGATTCACCAGCCATCGGGATTGCGAGGCGTTGCGTTGAGACTTTCTGGGGTTGTGCTGGTGCATGGCCTGCTCAGCTGTGCGTGGTTGGCCCAGCCACGCGCTTTTCTATTTACTTGGGTTGACTAGGCAACACTGCTAGGGTTGATGGACCAATGATGGGTCATGGATGACGTCTCGGAGCCGCAAAAAAAAAGGGACTAGGCGGGAGTACGTACCTACAGTACGTAGCATTGCCCCATCCAGAATGAAGTTCAGCCACTTTTCCAGATGTACAACGCAATGTAGAGTAGAGCTTCACATTGAAGAGCAACTTTGCTTGACACCGCAATCGCAAGTACTTTCTATTCCACTTTTTCTTTCCCTCCGATGACATGCTCGATGGTCGGGAGGCTGGCCATCCTTGTCGGCCTTGTTGTCCGTTGTTGTCCCGGCAATTCGGCTTGGTCCATCCTATACCTCGGTGCCTAGTATTCGACAGGGGTGTGCGCCGCCCGCGCTCATTCGTCGCGCAAAAGGCGAAAATCCGCGTTAGTCGTGGCGCGGTTCATGCTTACCCTGTAGTCTTGCAAATTGCCGCTATGAAACCTCGCCGTATGCAAGGAAGGGCTATCGATAAGCAAGCCTACATCCCGGCACATGCCACATTATCACATTATCACCATACCACGTCACCGTACACCACAACCTCGACACTCCTTCGTCGCCCATCACCACAGCGTCTTGAAACGCCCCCGGGACTGATGCACACCATGGCGGCCCCCCAGGTTGGTGCAGGGCAACCCCTCGACATACGTGTCGAGGACTACCTAGACGATCAACTACAGACCGCGGCTGATATGGACAATCTGGACGACCTACTAGCCAACGTGGAAACCCAGCGAAACCAGCTTCAATCCCAGCTGGACGATGCCATCAACGAACTCAACCAAGCCCGTCACAACAGGGATCGCCGGAGCGAAGCGCTCCAAAAACAGATTGATGATTTCAACCAACTGCAGACGAGCATCGACATGCGCGTCCAGGTCACGGCCGCCTCCGATGCGCCCGACGAAGCAATCGCCCGACTTCAACTGCCCATGAAGAAGCTTCAGAGTGTAGAGATGGCGCATGGCTATCTCGCGCTTCTCAAAGACGTAGAACAGCTCCGTTCTGAAGCTCGATCGAACCTGTCTGGAAGCCCAAAAACCGCCCTCGACCCATATACGAAACTGAAAGAGCTGTCACACAGACTGAGAAGCCTACCAGGCAGCGAGTCGCTCCACCTGGTCGACCATGTCGAGAAGGTGACTGAGTCTCTACGGGATGAGATGAGGGAAAAATGGTCAGCCGAGCTAGATGCAATTCTTGTCCAGAGGCATTGGCCGAAGGTCGATCTCCAGTCAGAGATGGACGATGAATGGCTTGCGTGTTTCGAGAAGCTCATCGACCTGCAAATACCCGACATCGTCCACAGCAACATGGTCCTGCCCTTGTTTCCGTTTGATACCATGACAGCCATCTTTGTCGCCGAGTTCCGATTTCACTTCATGAGCGACAAACCCACCAGCAGCGCCCAGTCAGTGGGAACGCACTGTTTCCCCTGGTTCTTGTCCACCATTGAGAAATGGGAAGACTTCTTCCGCGATAACCTGGGCCACATTCTGGCAGCCAAATTCAACGATGCGTCCACGGTGGAGCAAACGGTATATGCCGATCCGGTGTGTGCCCTCATCACATCGATGCTGCCTGTGATGAGGGAAAAGGTACATGCCGTGGCCGAGGAGGCAGTCAGTAGCCCAGCCTTCCTGAGCAACTTTATTTCTCAGTTGATGGCATTTGATGAGCAAATCCGCTCACGTTTCGGCTACGACGGGGGTGATGGAGACAAGGGCTGGAATGGTCTAGCCGGCGACATTTTGGACGACCATTTCGACACATGGTTTAGAGCGGAAAGAGCGGCGGCACTGGAACGCTTCGGACAAATATTGGAATCGCACGATGGTCGGAAAATCGATTACGACTATGCCGTCAGGGGCAAGATGAAGCCGACATATGCCGCCGTGCGAGTGACGGACCTGTTGAGGACCGTCACCGGGAAATACGAGCCTTTGCGCAAGCTAAAGCACAAGATCAAGTTTCTCACCGATATCCAGCTCGACATTCTGGATGGATACCATGACAGGCTGCGCGGATCGTTGGAAGCCTACCAGTCCATCACATCCACCCTGGGCCGGACTCTGCATGGCGCTACGAAGGAGCAAATGGCGGCCTTGGAAGGGACCGGGTCGTTGGAGGCGCTGTGCAAGGTGATTGGCAGTGCAGATCACATGGCCAGCGTTTTGACCGAATGGAGTGACGAAACGGTAGGCCTCACTCGTGGAAACGCCCTTTGCCTCTCTTTTCCTAGCCTTGATAGTTTGCTCAAACTTTTCCTAGTTCTTCATCCTCTTATGGGAAGAGCTTCACGCTCGCGATGCCCAGCAGAGTAAGCGCAGTAGCGCAGCAAGCGGACTTGCATCACTTGACATTCCGGGCCGTATACCTGATACCTCGACAGAGGGCAAGATTGATGGCGGCATCTTTGACGAAACAGTGTCTGCATTCTCGTCCCGCCGTCAAGCGGCCGAGCAACTCCTCGTCAATGCCCTAGTGGACGGCCACGCCAAGGCTTTCCGAAGCTACATCAACAACGTGCAATGGACGACAGTCGGAGACGCTGCCATACTTGGTGAGTTGGGCGTTTTTTTCTTCTTCTCGCGGCGCCCAGATGCATGCAAACAAACATGACTTGATGTCGCGTTAACACGTCTCCTACAGACGATCCATTCCAGCAGACATCCGTCACATCCGAGCTCGATGAGCCATTGCGTGTTCTGCAACGCGACTTGGAATTTCTTGCCAGGGCTCTCTCGACAGCGGCGTTTCGCCGCATCTGGCATCAGGCCCTGACCAGACTACAGGACCTCCTTTGGAACGGCATCCTGCTCAAGCAATCCTTCACGACGCTCGGAGCCGCACAGTTTGCCCGTGACTGTGGAGCCATTTTCTCGCTCGTCGAGCGATTCGTGCCCAACGGGTCTGCGGCGCTGGAATCGCTCCGCGAGGGATTGCGACTGCTCAACTTGCCGACCGAGACGGCCACCGCGGCGGACTCCGCGCACAAGGGTGTTGATGTCGATGGAGACGACAACGAGGCTGCAGCGCTGACGCTGAAGCAAGCCAGCGATAGGGCGTTCACGAACAATGACGAGGCGCGCAAGGTGCTCGATGAGCTGAGGTTGGAGGCTCTGACGCCCGTCAATGCCAGGTATATCCTGCAGCGCCGGGTCGAGAACAACGAGAACATTGGGTGGTAGGCAGTTGACGAGCCGGCGGTGGCTGGGCCATGCATGAAAGATGTGTAGGATGTTGATGTACATGTATGTAGCAAAGCACGCTGTTTCCAGTACTACCAGCAATGACGACTGATGCCACACCCAAGACATGCAAACACGAAACACCATGGCAGGGCTTGGTACCTCTTTCGTGGGAGAACCGTCCTTTGATTTTGTTTAGTTTCAAGCCCTTAGAACACCGATCTATATATATACCCACGCCGTCATGTCTTGCTCCAAAGTGATATCACCTCATTCGATTTGGCCAGCACAGAAAAAGGGAGAGAGAATAAAAAAAAAAAGGAGGGAAAAGCCGGGGAGGGGTCGTAGTGGAAAGGATCAGCTTATGGCCCTCAGGGTCATCTCCACCACCGCAAATGTACCGGCACTGACGGGCATGGCCCGGAACAGAGTAGGCCAGATGCCCTTCCAGAAGCCCCCCAGGCCATCGGCGCGCCAGGTAGCGGCGAAGCAGCTCCGCATGGAGTTGTACGCGCGTCCGGGGCCGAACCCGTCCGTCTGCATCTTGCTCTTGACCACGTCGAAGGGGTAGCTGGCCAGCCAGAGGGCCTCGCCGGCGAGGCCCCCGTAGAGGGCGATCTTCCAGGCCGGCACGTCCTGGCGGCGGACGCTATTGCGCGCCGCGTCGGCGTTGACCAGGTACTCAAAGGCGGCGAACCAGGCGCCGTAGGCGCTGGCCTCGCGGCAGACGGGGACGGCCGAGCCGCGGTACACGGCGCGGAGGACCGAGCCCGGCCCC
>SRQA01001240.1:0-11675 GCA_018360365.1 Claviceps citrina
CGGCCAATCACATTGCGTGCATCCTCGCTTAGCCGGGCGGAGCCGCAGGCTAAGCCGAGGGTGCCGAGGTTGACCCGTAATGTGTGCGATGATTCCGACAGTTAGATTATAAGAAAAGCGACAGATAGAACTAATTAACAGAGCCTTAATTAAAGCAGAAGCCTGCTAAGAATAATACCTTCTTTAAAGGTGTTGATATCAACGCAACGGGTCGGGTCAACGTGGACCCGGCGCATCCTAATTAGCCGCATCCGAGCTCGCCTCGGATAGGTGGCCAGTGCGCCGGTCACGTAACCCACAACTTTACGCATTACGAAAACCACCAAAAGGCCTCCCACTTAGCTAGCTAGATAGTAATATTAATAACATTAACTAGAATCCTAGTACTTCCTTTTGCGCGCGCATTGCTTATTATTTTTTATACCTTTGTTATTAATTCACCTATGTACAAATTAACACTAATTAGTGGTAATTACACTACAGATTAGCTAGATTTATACATCCTATAGAACGCTAGTTTCTGCTTATAGTAGCTGATTTTTTACGAAATTAGTAGAGTTAATCCTACTAAACAAAGGAAGTAATATAAAAAAGATAATTCTGTAATTATAAATAGATTTAATCCATCCCCTTTAGGGAAGCTTTTTAGGATCTATTTGCAGAGCTATTTTATGCTAAGAAAGGAAGCTTGCTATAGTACTGTGCCGCTTACTTTAATAGGTATAATCTTTTCTCTTTCTAGCCTTAAATGCCTATTAGAGGAATTATTATACCTCTTGTCTATTATAAGATTTATTAAGCCCTTAATTTAATTAAATCTATTAGTCTAGACTAATAACTACCACAGATTTCTACCCTTTTACCTGCCTTACCACCTGCTTTACTATTTTTCTATTAGATTTCTATTCTCTTTACTACTAAATATAACACATATTTATTAGTAAACAAAGCCCCTAATTTATTAATCTTAATAATAAGATCCTAGAGCTCCCTTAGATCCTATTAACACATAAAAGAGTAATTATAGCAGACTAGCATAAGCTTAACCTATTAGATTTTAATCTTAGCAAGGCCACAAGTGCTAAAATATATAGCTAAATCGCTTTTTTTATTATAGAAGCTAAGACTAAAGACCTCTCTAGTAAGCTCCTTTAGCAAAAGCTTAGAGACTAATTTATAGACTAGACTAAAGAAGCCTTTAAACATAGGAACACTAAAGTTATTTACGTTTTTTATGACTTCCTGTAAAAACGTAATATTTACTTCCTGTTAGACTAATTATTTATTACTAGCAAGCTTGTGATAGTAATATAAGCTAAGACTAGACTAAGGGATCCTAATAGAGAATTATTATATTCCTTATAATTAAGATTATATTCTCTAGTAAGCAGGCATAGTAACTATTATCCCTCTTACTATAGCACCCTATATTAATAGCTTTAGGAATTACCTTCCTAGATATAGCAAAGAGTAGCACTAAAGAATTATTTATATCTTTACCTTATAAGGAATTCCCCTCTTCCTCTATTTGCTTTAACTACCTTTCTTATAGTATAACCTAGGAATTAATAAGGTTATAGGGGACCCCCCTAAACACCCTATAAGATTAGGCTCCCTAAATCCCTATAATGCTAGCTAGTGGTATTAAATCCTATAATAGGTTATAACCCTATAGCTAACTATAAGCTTTTATAAAATCTAGAAGATTATTACTACTAGGGGAGTTAACTTAACCCTTAGTAGGGACTAAGTAACATTTCCCTTGCTCCTCCTAGCCCTGCTAGGAGCTTCTATAGACTAGACTAACCTCCTGCTATAGTTAACATAACGAATTAGTAGAGATATTTATATATAACAGGAGCAGCACCTTACGGGCCTCCCTAAGGCTTAGGGCAAGAGCTAACGTAATAGTTAGCTCCCCTAGGCCTTCCTGACTTTAATAGGAGATCTTATAAGCCTACTTAATAACAGCCCTAAGGGTTGGTTCTAGACCTAGGCATTAAAGCAGCTTGGATGTAGGATTTGCTACTATAACAAAGGCCTAAGGGAAACGTTCCTTAATAAGAATAGTGGTAATGTACTGCCGCACCTAATAATAACCTTAATTATTAGAGATCTTATAAGCGTTTTTATCCTTTACTTTACTCCCTGCTAGAATTAGACCTAGTAATAGTATTATAAAAGATTATAAACCTTTATAAGATTTACTTTAATAAGGAAAAGTATAGTGGAGAGATATATAACTTCTTTAATAACAAGCTAAAGACTTTCTAAGCCCTTTGTAAGCAAATTAACCTCCTAGAGTTCCTCTTTTATAAGGCATTTCTTATAATACTTAAAGGAAAAGCTTTAATATATTATAAGGACTTTCTCCTTAGCAAAGGCATAACTTTTACCTAAATAGTTAAATTTATTAAAGACTGCTTTAAAACTATTAATACTACTTAGCTTTATTATAATAACCTCTGTATAATTACGCTACGTAAGGTAATAAGAGAAAACCCTAAAAAGAGTATGCTTAAGGCCCTTAACCTCCTTTTTAACAAGATTATCTCTCTTTATTATAGGACTAAAGGCTATATAAATAACAAGATTAACATACAAAACACGCTTCTCGCCGCTATTAATAATATCCCTAAATATAGCCTTATAGCCTATAATAGCCCCTTTATATACAAGGACCTAATGTTAAAGCTCCAGAAAAGTATTAGAGTAAAGCAAGCTAAAAGAAACGCTACTAAGCGTGGTGCATTCTGTTAAAAAAAGGCTAAAGTTAACTTAGATGCCGCGTTTTACACTAATTATTACTACAGGAAGAATCGTAACTTCTAATAGTAATAATATAGGCCCTCTATCTGTTATAAGGGCTACTACTTTATTTACAAGAAGTAAGGGTACTAGTTTACAAAGCACTCTGCTAAAGAACGTA
The DNA here is from genome assembly GCA_018360365.1 of Claviceps citrina. Taxonomy (NCBI): domain Eukaryota; kingdom Fungi; phylum Ascomycota; class Sordariomycetes; order Hypocreales; family Clavicipitaceae; genus Claviceps; species Claviceps citrina. Next base: position 2,930 of record SRQA01001240.1, read on the forward strand.
AGGCATTACAAAGGCGTTAGAATTAATCCAAATTCTATTATAGCAGGCTAATAGAGCAGAAGTAGTAGTAATTCCTTGCTTATATTAAGGGCAAGGATAATAACAGTAGTAATCCTAATAACCTTAAGCAATTAATCCTTAAGACTAAGGTAATAATAGCTTTATTAAATAAAACTAAAAAGGATAACTACTCTAATCCTCCTGCAGGTTCTTTGTAATTCCTTACTATAGTATTATAAAGGTTAACACTCTTAATAGAGATCCCTAATAGTAGTAAGGTGCTTAAGATGCTTTAAGACTAGTTATTTAAGCATGCCTTTTACTATAGTAATCCCTATAAAGAGCCTTAGTTTAATAACATTTTCCTTGCTAAAGCACGCTATTTAGAAGAGACCTTTAGAGGCATCCTTCCTAACACTAGCGCTACAGGAGTCTCTATAGTTAGTATTGCTTAAGCCTAAGCCCTTTTACGCTTATTTCCCTTGCTATAAATTAACTAATCCGCGAGTTAACATAATATTGCCTTTAGCGCTAGAAAAGCATTATTACTAGGTTCTTTAAAGGTTCCTATAGTGCTTAAAGAGATTAAATTTTATATACTGCTAATAGTAACACCTTTCTTGTTTTTAATTACTAATATAAACTATATAAATATAAAGCTTAATAACCTAAGGAACCTGCTAATTTAAGGTATAAAAGAGATCCCTATAACCTAATAATAAGGTTATTTATAGTAGGATCTTAAGCTAACTATAGTGGTTGCCTTCTTTCTTATAGAAACGTAACTTTAGTAGCTTTATTAACGTTTTAGTCACCCTTTAATTAGAAGACTGCGAAAGGTTCTCTACAAAGCTAGTAAGGAATTTAACCTAAAGATCCTGTAAAAGATTACTAGTTTCTATAAGTAGTGTTAACTTTATAGCAAGAGCCCTAGCTAATTTAAGTTTACTTTAAAAAATAACTATAAGTTTAATTATAAGATTATTATTAATATTCTCTAAATTAATAGCAAGCTAGTCCTCTATATTATAAATTCCGCTATAGCTTTCTAAGCTACCTGTTTTCTAGAACTAAGGAAGCAGACTACTAGAGACATTTAGAATACTATTAAAGCTTATTAGATTAATAGTTATCTTAGACCGCCTAAATAAATTATTTATAATACTAGAAAGAACTTTGCGTTAGCTAAATTCTATTAATACGCCTAAGGGTTAGTAATTAAAGTTAACAAGGTCCCTGTGGAAGCTTATAATAGCATTAGAAAGGTTAAAAAATATCACGCTCCCCTCTAATATGTATATAGCATTATTAAAAGCAAACTCAAAGACCACGTGCAGCAAGACCACCTTCTTTAAATAGCTATGAAAGCTATTAATAACTCTGCTAGCCTAAATAGCCTTGTTCTAACACTTCTTGTATTTAGGGCATATCCGCGACTATTATAGGATTTACTACTAGTGTTTTCTGTTATTTAATATGCTAAAGCAATCTGTAAAGCTACTTTTAAAGCCTATAAATTACTCGCAAAGCACTAGATTAGTAATGCCCTTGCCTGCTATAATAGGCCTAACACTCTCCTAACCTACTAGATCCTACTATAATCTAAGGTATAGGTCTAGCGCAAGAAAGGTAGTTAGCAAGGTCCTTATAGACTCTTAGCTATAAAAGGCATAACCTATATAGTAAAGATGCCTTTAGAACTAATAAAATTTAGATCTATTATTATAAAGCTATTCTTATGTAATTTAGGCAATTTAGAGATTATAGCTAATAAAGAGACCCTTCCTCCTCTACCTACTAATAAGGATAAAGAGGATTATAATAACTAACTATATAAACTAATAAAAAAAGTTACCTTTAACTTTCCTAATAAAAGCACTATTAAAAGGCAGCCTATTAAGCAAGGTAGAGGCAGACTACAAAAGACCCCTTTAATTAACTAAGACTTTAAGAAATTAATACTTTAAGGCACTCTGCTTACTAAAGCATTTCTTACTACAAAAGAAAAAGGAGATCTCGCCCTTGCCTATTAACTCCACTAGCAAGGCATTATAAAGACTATAGGAGCACCTTTTAAGGTATCCTAGTAGAAGGAACTTAACGCTTTGCTCTAGCAAGAAGTCTTCTAACTTAAGATCTATAACGCTAAAAAACATAGCATATAATATATCTTTAATAGCTATTTTGTAGATAAAATTAAAGGTAAAGGCACCCTAGCACTATACAAAAAATCACAACTTATAGTGCAAGCTTATAATAATACTAGCAAGTAAATAATCTTAACCTAGGCTCCTATAATTTAACAAGCAAGTTAATAGTTAATTATAACTTTAGCTCCTTTACTTACAAAAAGGGATATCTTTATTAAGCTAAGAGATATTACGCAAGCCTATATTTAATTTGTTATAAGCCTTAACCGCAAGATCCTATGCTAATTACCTAAAGAAGTTAGAGATTAGCATCCTCCTAGTATAATTATAGTAATTATTAAGCCTCTCTATAGAATCCCTAAGGCCGGCACGCACTAGTAGGTAATATACTAGAAGCATTATCACAAGAAGTTATTTATAATGCCTTCCACATATAACCCTTGCCTCCTTATTAGTAGCTTTACAAATAAATTTAGTATTATAAGCATGCAGACTAATAATACCCTTATCTTAGCTAATTAACTATTTTCTAATTAAAAAGAAAATAAACTATAAGCCACTAAATTCCTTGCTAAGCTAAAGGAGAAGCTTATAATAGACTACCCTCTAATCTTTAATAGTTATAAGCTTACCCTTAACGCTAATTCCTCCGTTTCTCTCTGCTAAAAAAGGCAGATTAGTAAGCTTTAACTTATTAATAAAGATCTAGAGAAGCGCTAGGAGGAATATTATTAACAAAGAGCTTATAGAGCATATATTACTATAATTTATTAACCTAAAGCCGCCTTTAACCTCTCTTTTATAGCATAAAGGTAAGATCTTATAGATAAGGATATTAAATTCCTTAATAAGAGGCTTTAGTAACAAATAAATTACCTAGATTAAGGGCTGTGTTATATTCTAATTAACCTTAAAAGAGCGAATCTCTTTGTCTTTGTTAATAAATCCTTTACAAATAATAAAGACTTTAGCTCTTAGATTAAATACCTTATTATAATTAGAAACAAGGACTTTAGTGAGGCTTAATTTATAATAAAAGGCAACATTATTATGTATAGCTTAACGAAGTATAAGCATATTACACACAGCGCCCTTGCTTCTAAATTATATAGCATAGTTTAAGGTGCTAATATAGCCTACGTAATTAGCACAACCGTTAAGATAATCACGGACTAGCTTAATCTGCCTAAAATTCTAATAATCCTATATACAAATTTAAATTCGCTATATAAATACCTTATTAAGCTTAGTACTACTAAAGAGAAGTAATTAATAATTAATATTATAGCTCTTTAGTAATTATATAAACACAAAGAAATCTTTAAAATCCGCTAGATTAATAGTAAAGATAACCTAGCTAATATAATAACAAAGACTTCACTAAACTAAGCGCTTAAGACCCTTATTAATATAAATAAGATTATAATTAGGATAAAAGGTTAGGTAAAAAAAGCAGTATAAGACCTAATAAAAGGGTTATTATAAGAGTTATTATAAGAAGCACACATACTTTAATCTTTATAATAGCAACTACCCTATTAAGAGTTATAGATCTTAAGCAGCAGCGTTGTAATATATGTAATTATAATAACTTCTATATTTATTTCTTTAGCTGTAACCGCAGCGTATTATATATGTTTTAGGGATATTAGGGTTGTACTAATTAGTACCTATTATATTGTAATAACCGTTGCTATTTCCTTTATTACTTTGTATAAGAATCTAATTAAGGAATTAGATTTAATTAGCTAAGTATTTAACACATTTAGCAGGGAGGGATTAGAGGCTCTTTATATTACGTTAATTTCTAGCATAAAAAGAGAAGAGTACTAGTATTAATATTAACACAACAGGTTAGGTTAACATAGACCTAGCGCATCCTAATTAGCTACATCTAAGCTTACCTTAGATAGGTAGCTAGTGCGCTAGTTACGTAACCCACAACTTTGCGCATTATAAAAACCACTAAAAGGCCTCCCACTTAGCCAGCTAGATAGTAATATTAATAACGTTAACTAGAATCCTAGTACTTCCTTTTGCGCGCGCATTGCTTGTTATTTCTTGTACCTTTGTTATTAATTCGCCTGTGTACAAATCAACAAAAGGACTATACTATTTAAACCTAATAATCTGGTCTTTATTGCTATAGATAAGCGTCCTCCGAAGCTTTAATTAGTTTAGTAAGGACTATTTTAAGTTAAGAAATGCTATAAATAAGCTTTGTATTTACTATTAAATATAGATAGCATGAAGATTAAAGGGGGATATAGTTTAGAATTTTATAAGGATATAATAAAGTTATTTATGCTATAATAAGGGTATTTACAAGCGCTATAGGATGCATTAATATTAGGAAAGTGCAAATTATATTGCTAAGAACTTTACTCTAGGAGCTTTATTTTTATTATAGAAAGCTTTATTTTTTATTACTAATTATTACATTACGATCGTGGGCGATTGACTTTTTGGTGGGGGACGTGTGGTGTGGTGGAAAATGGTTGACGTTATTACCCCTCTTTTGGAGCAAGTTTTTCCACTTGGCAATATTACTTATTAGCTCCTTCTAATTTTGCAAGTTTGGAGCCTTCTTTGTAATTATATTATTCCTTCACTTCTTGGGGGGGTTTTTGCTCTTATCATCATCTTCATGAGAATTCAATTCTTGGCCTTCGTCTCGTATCCGTCTTTTCTCTAGGTAGGTAGGTACCTACTAGGTAGGTATTTAATCAAAGGACTGTACGTACAGTACTAAACAAAACGAGAGGAACAGTTGGCATACTGCGCCTGACACGATCACCGGACCCGGCCTCACACGTACACGTACCCGGGTCATGGAATGATGGAGGAGACGGAGGGCTTCTTTTGCTGTGAGTGGGTGTACTACAAGTACCTTGAGGGTGTTTTCCATCAGGGTGCCCTTTTGCCACAGCCTGGGTGCTGCACTGCCAATTACTCTGCGGTGAAAGGAAAAGAAACGGCGGGGTTGTTCAAAACGGGCGACGTAGGGTCATGGCCCATGAGTCCCAACTTGGGACTTGGGACTTTCTTGATTACATGTTGGACTTGGGACTTTCCTGATTACATGTCACGGACATGGATGACGATGGCGAATGCACGGTGTTTTGCTTCCCTCACCCCCGCGCGGGTGGGTGAGCAGGTTGACTGACATTGGAAGCTGAAGCCGTGGTGACGGGGACCAAAAAACAAAGTTGAATCACCAACAAGGTATGACACGGTTTGAAAGTCTGGTCTGGGTGGGCAGTGGGCACCTACTAAGCACGGAGGTTCACTGCATGCCCCGTCTCAAACGGCCACGGGTGTGTTTTTCTCGTCCCTGGTATATTTCCTGTTTCCTTGACAGGCACCAGCCTTGACGTGGCACGATGACTCGATTTCGCAACGCCACGAGGTCTGCGTGCGTCATCGGCGCAGGCTGACAGGAATGCACTTCGATGATGCGAGACGTCGGACGAGGGCATGATGATTCATTCCGCTGTAGGTATGCATGTGCTCTCACCAGGACGGGGTGCCCGACATGGAAAGAGGGACAAAGAAGGGACGGAGGAAGAGGAACAAAGAGGGAGAGAGACACAACGACAGGGTGTGGGCTACAGCACACGCCCTCCTCTCGCTGGAATCGCAACAATCTCCGAGAGTCCTCGGTGCCCCGTGACGTGCAGCGCGCTCGCCAGGGGAAAAAAAAAAAAAAAAAAAAGGTAGGTCGGTCGACCGGACTCGGAGACTCTGCGGTTCCGGTTCCTGAGTTCAGAATGACCGACCCGCGACGGCACGTAATCGAGATCGCTTCGGTGGCCTTGTTGCCGGGAAGGAGAAAAAAAAAAAAGGGGGGGGGAGCAAAAAGAGAGAATTAATATAGGTCGACCCATTTACGTTTTTGCCTAACGTGGCAGGGATCTTCATGGATTGGATTCCCTCCCATGGGCCATGGGCCATGGGCCATGCAGCTGCTGGCTGAAACGTTTACTGTGTGCACATGCTCTTCCTGTTTTTCATCTTCTTCCTCTGGCGCGGTGGATGCAGGCGCAGTCTTGACGATTCCTCTCCTTCTTCTTCATCTTTTTGCTTTTTTTTTTTCCGGGTCTCCTGTTTCTTGCTTTGCCAGAGGGCGGCTGATGGATTATTATTTATAATTACATGTCAGCGCCAGACTTGCTCTACAGCCTACAGGCCCCGAGGGCCAAGCCCCAAGCCAGGCTAGGCAATGGGCATCAACAGTGGGGGATCCAGGGACCAGGTGGGAGATGAGAAATGCTTTTTTTCTTTTTCTTTTTCCTTTTTTTTTCTTCACATACCATCACCGGGTCCCGTGCAATCGCATGGGGGCTTATGTGTTGAAGAAGCACATCCAGGCTATTTTCCAACTCGTTTTCATCCTTCTTCTCCTTGCACCATGGCCATGGTGTGAATATGCGCTGCGGGAACTCGCCTCCCAGGAACTCAGTCTCTAATAAGTCCGAGAGGCCGAGCGGCGAGGCGGGCGATGGAGGAGGCGCAGAGCGGCGACCGCCATGAGTCTATGACTAGCCCTACTGCTTCCGTGCTAGCGCACCTGCCTTGCCCATGCGCCCTGGGCAGGGCAAAGTCGACCTTGGCCCATGATTCATGGCCGAACGTGCGGGTGGAGTCGGCATGTGCATGAAAATGCTACCCCCCAACCCCCCCCCCCCCCCAACAACACCTCATGCAGCCGCAACCGTCAATTTGAAGAAAGAAGAAGAGCGGACAAAGCAGACGAGGACTGTGACGCGAAACACCACGTAAATGGGATCCGTGTCATGTAATGTGCTTGATTGGACCCCAATAGGAGCCAGACTATGTAATGATTCCCCAGCCTCCAGGTGCGGGAGCAAGGCAGAAGAAAAAAAGAAGGAAAAAAAAAAAAAAGGTAAAACATGAAAACCCCCCAGTGCCGTTTCATCCCTAGAGTGGTGATGTAATATGATACAAAGACACATTACTGTTTTTGGTAACAAATCATGGCCCCTGCCCTTTCCCGACTTTGTACAAAATGTGGTATCAAGAAAAAAAATGCAAACCAAGTTGGACAATGAAGCCCAAAGAATAATTTAGACATGGGAAGAAGAAGAAGAAGAAGAAGAAGAGATACGCCGATGCTATGCCATATGCTGCGGAGAAGAAAATTCGCCAAGAAGCCGCCTCAGAAAGAACAAGTTGAGTCCCGACAAGCTTTTTACCCCTTGGGGTTCGCGCTAGTATACCGAGATGGCGGACACCAGGCCTTGCGATGCTTGCCGCGAACCATAGTAGCCTGCTTCAAAGATTTCTTCCGTCTGCTCCTTGGCTCCCCTTCGGCTGTACTCCAGCGAGGCGTCGGTGGGAGAGGGAGGCAGAGACTCGTCGTCGGAGGATTCCGAGTCGTGGTCGACGAGGAGCTCGGGCGGCGAGTTGGAGTGTGAGGGCGTCCGCACGAGCTCGAGCTGCGCGTAGTCCTCCTGGAGATCGTCGTCGTCGTCGACGTCGTCGTCGCTGCCCATGACGGCCTCTCGCTCCGTGACGACGACGACCCGCTGGGAGGGGAGTTGCTGAGCCACCGAGACAGGAGCGGCTGCTGATGTGCGGACCGCAGACACGATGCTGCCCGGGTGGACGTGCTCGTCCCCGTATTCCTCCGGGTCGGAGTCGGATTGCGAGTCCGAGGACGAGTCGGACGAGGCCGAGTCGTATTCCTCGTCGGGCTGCTGCTGCTGCTGCTGCTGCTGCTGCTGCTGGTCGACGATGCTGTCGGCCCACTGGACGCGGCGGTCGGGCGTCTTGCTCGCGCCGCGGACGGACTGGTTGAACCATCTCTCCTGCTCGCGCTCGGCATCGGCGAGCTCGAGCATCAACGAGTCGAGCAGGTTGGCGTGGCCGACCAGCAGGCGGAGGTCGTGGTCCGGCCGGGCGGCCTCGCGCGAGAGCTTGGCCCGCGCCTTGTGCGCCAGGCGGTAGGTCTGCGTGATGGACATGTTCTTCCTGGGCGCTGGGCGCGTGTGAGTGTGAGAGGGAGAAGGGAAGGCGTGGTAGTGGTGGTGTTGGGGAGGTTGGTCTCGTGCGGCTGCGGCGGACATTTTTGTAGAAGTAGACGGCGTTGCTTTCACTTTAAAATACGGTGTGACTAGACTTGATGTCTTTTTTTTTTTTTTTTTTTTTTTTTTTCAAAGCCTCCTTGTTCTCCTCTTTGGGTCCTCTGTACAACTGTGCTTGGTGGATGATGGTGGATCGTGAGTGAGTCAAGCCCCGACTGCGGGTAGCGTTCTGCAGGGGTTGCGGAAAGTGGTGCGTGCCGCCTGGTCCAAGACAAGGGGAGAAGCACGACGAGTGTGCATGAAATGGCGTTGTTGTAAAGAAAGGTGCGTTGGGGACAGACGAGAGTTTCTTTCGTTGTTGGATGAACGGTGTTTATAACTCCAGCGTTTGACCAAGAAGGGGCCGGGCGGGCGAAGGGCATGATACTTATTCACATGCGGACTGCAAGCAGCCGGTCTGATATCCGCACCCCCAACAAGGTTTTTTTTTTATAAGGTTTTGGGGAGCAACGACAATGCCCGGCGACAACGACGCGCACACATTTAGGG
>SRQA01001241.1:0-11674 GCA_018360365.1 Claviceps citrina
TAGCTTATAATAGCCCCTTTATATATAAGGACCTAATATTAAAGCTCTAGAAAAGTATTAGAGTAAAGTAAGCTAAAAGAAACGCTACTAAGCGCAGTGTATTTTATTAAAAAAAGGCTAAAGTTAACTCTAATACTACGTTTTACACTAATTATTATTATAGGAAGAATTATAACTTCTAATAGTAATAATATAAGCTCTTTATTTATTATAAGGGTTACTACTTTATTTATAAGAAGCAAGGGTACTAGTCTATAAAGCACTCTGCTAAAGAACGTAAGGCATTATAAAGGTGTTAGAATTAATCTAAATTCTATTGCAGTAGGCTAACTAAGCAGAAGTAATAGTAATTCCTTACTTATATTAAGAGTAAGGATAATAATAATAGTAATTCTAATAACCTTAAGTAATTAATCCTTAAGACTAAGGCAATAATAGCTTTATTAGATAAGACTAAAAAGGATAATTACTCTAATCCTCCTGTGGGTCCTTTGTAATTCCTTACTATAGTATTATAAAGGTTAACACTCTTAATAAAAATCCCTAATAGTAACAAGGTGCTTAAGATGCTTTAAGACTAGTTATTTAAACATACCCTTTACTATAGCAATCCTTATAAAGAGCCTTAGTCTAATAATATTTTCCTTGCTAAAGCATACTATTTAGAAGAGACATTTAGAGGCATCCTTCCTAACACTAATGCTATAAGAGTCTCTATAGTTAGTATTACTTAAGCCTAAGCCTTTTTATGCTTGTTTCCCTTACTATAAATTAACTAATCCGCAAGTTAATATAATATTACCTTTAGCGCTAGAAAAGTATTATTACTAGGTTCTTTAAAGGTTCCTATAGTGCTTAGAGAGATTAAATTCTATATGCTACTAATAGCAATACCCTTCTTATTCTTAATTACTAATATAAACTATATAAATGTAAATCTTAATAACCTAAGGAACCTGCTAATTTAAGGCATAAAAGAGATCCCTATAACTTAATAATAGGGTTATCTATAGTAGGATCTTAAGCTAACTATTGTAGTTACCTTCTTTCTTATAAAAACACAACTTTATTAGCTTTATTAACGTTTTAGTTACCCTTTAATTAGAAGACTGCGAAAGGTTCTTTACAAAGCTAGTAAGGAATTTAACCTAAAGATCCTACAAAAAATTACTAGTTTCTATAAGTAGTATTAACTTTATAGTAAGAGCCCTAGCTAATTTAAGTTTACTTTAAAAGATAACTATAAGTTTAATTATAAGATTATTATTAATATTCTTTAAATTAATAGTAAGCTAGTCCTTTATATTATAGATTCTACTATAGCTTTCTAAGCTACTTATTTTCTTAAACTAAAGAAGCAGACTCCTAGAGATATTTAGGACACTATTAAAGCTTATTAGATTAATAGTTATCTTAGACTACTTAAATAAATTATTTATAATGCTAGAAAGAACTTTGCGTTAGCGGAATTCTATTAATACGCCTAAGGGTTAGTAATTAAAGTTAATAAGGTCCTTATAGAAGCTTATAATAGCGTTAGAAAGGTTAAAAGATATTACGCTCCCCTCTAATATATATATAGCATTATTAAAAGCAAACTTAGAGACCACATGTAGCAAGACTACCTTCTTTAAATAGCTATAAAAGCTATTAATAACTTTACTAGCCTAAATAGCCTTATTCTAATACTTCTTGTGTTTAGGGCATATCTATAACTATTATAGGATTTATTACTAGCGTTTTCTGTTATTTAACACACTAAAGCAATCTATAAAGCTACCTTTAAAGCCCGTAGATTACTTGTAAAGCGCTAGATTAGTAATGCCCTTACCTACTATAATAGGCCTAACACTCTCCTAACCTACTAGATCCTGCTATAATTTAAGATATAGGTTTAGCGCAAGAAAGCTAGTTAGCAAGGTCCTTATAGACTCTTAGCTATAAAAGGCATAACCTATATAGTAAAAATGCCTTTAGGACTAATAAAATTTAGATTTATTATTATAAAGCTATTCCTACGTAATTTAGGAAATCTAGAGACTATAGCTAATAAAAAGACCCTTCCTCCTCTACCTACTAATAATAATAAAAAGAATTATAATAATTAACTATATAAACTAATAAAAAAAGTTACCTTTAACCTTCCTAATAAAAATAATATTAAAAGGCAGCCTATTAAGCAAGGCAGAGGCAAATTATAAAAGACCTCTCTAATTAACTAAGACTTTAAGAAATTAATGCTTTAAGGCACTTTACTTACTAAAGTGTTTCTTACTATAAAAGAAGAAGGAGATCTTGCCCTTGCTTATTAACTCTGCTAGCAAGGCATTATAAAGACTATAGGAGCACCTTTTAAGATATTCTAGCAGAAGGAACTTAACGCTTTACTCTAGCAAGAAGTCTTCTAACTTAAGATTTATAATGCTAAAAAACACGGCATGTAACGCATATTTAATAGCTATTTTGTAGATAAAATTAAAGGTAAAGGCACCCTAGCACTATACAAAAAATTATAACTTATAGTATAAGCTTATAATAATGCTAGCAAGTAGATAATCTTAACCTAGGCTCCTATAATTTAATAGGTAAGTTAATAGTTAATTATAACTTTAGCTCCTTTACTTATAAAAAGGGATATCTTTATTAAGCTAAGAGATATTACATAAGCCTACGTTTAATCTATTATAAGCCTTAACCACAAGATCCTATGCTAATTACCTAAAGAAGTTAGAGATTAGTATTCTTCTAGTATAATTATAGTAATTATTAAGCCTCTTTATAGAATCCCTAAGGCTAGCATGTACTAGTAAGTAATATACTAGAAGTATTATTATAAGAAGTTGTTTATAATGCCTTTTATATATAACCCTTGCCTCCTTATTAGTAGCTTTACAGATAAATTTAGTATTATAGGCATGCAAACTAATAATACCCCTATCTTAGCTAATTAACTATTTTCTAATTAAGAAGGAAACAAACTATAAGCTACTAAATTCCTTACTAAACTAAAGAAGAAGCTTATAATAGACTACTCTTTAATCTTTAATAGTTATAAGCTTACCCTTAATACTAATTTCTTTATTTCTCTTTGCTAAAAAGGGCAGATTAGTAAGCTTTAACTTGTTAATAAAAATCTAGAGAAGCGCTAGGAGAAATATTATTAATAAAGAGCTTATAGAGTATATATTACTATAATTTATTAACCTAAAGCCGCCTTTAACCTCTCTTCTATAGCATAAAGGCAAGATCTTATAAATAAGGATATTAAATTCCTTAATAAGAGGCTTTAGTAGCAGATAAATTACCTAAATTAAGGGCTGTGTTATATCCTAATTAACCTTAAAAGAGCGAATCTCTTTGTCTTTATTAACAAATCCTTTATAAATAATAAAGACTTTAGCTCTTAGATTAAAGACCTTATTATAATTAGAAACAAGGACTTTAGCAAGGCTTAATTTATAATAAAAGGCAATATTATTATGTATAGCTTAATAAAGTATAAGCGTGTTACACACAGCGCCCTTACTTCTAAATTATATAATATAGTTTAAGGTGCTAATATAGCCTATGTAATTAGTATAACTATTAAGATAATTACAAACTAGCTTAATCTGCCCGAAATTCTAATAATCCTGTGTATAAATTTAAATTTACTATATAAATGCCTTGTTAAGCTTAGTACTACTAAAGAGAAGCGATTAATAATTAATATTATAGCTCTTTAGTAATTATATAAACATAAAGAAATCTTTAAAATCCGCTAGATTAATAGCAAAGATAACCTAGCTAATATAATAATAAAGACTTTGCTAAACTAAGCGCTTAAGACTCTTATTAATATAAATAAGATTATAATTATAATAGAAGGTTAGGTAAAAAGAGTAGTATAAAACCTAACAGAAGGGTTATTATAAGAGTTATTATAAGAAGTATATATACTTTAATCTTTGTGATAGTAACTGCCCTGTTAAGAGTTATAAATCTTAAGCAGTAGCGTTATAATATATGTAATTATAATAACTTCTATATTTATTTCTTTAGCTATAACTGCAGCGTATTATGTGTGTTTTAGGGATATTAGGGTTATACTAATTAGTACCTATTATATTGTAATAACTGTCGCTATTTCCTTTATTACTTTATGTAAGAATCTAATTAAGGGATTAGATTTAATTAGCTAAGTGTTTAATATATTTAGCAGGGAGGGATTAGAGGCTCTTTATATTACGTTAATTTCCGGCATAAAAAGAGAAGAGTGCTAGTGTTAATATTAACATAATAGGTTAGGTTAACATAGACCTAGCGCATTCTAATTAGCTATATCCAAGCTTGCCTCGGATAGGTAGCTAGTGCGCTAGTTACATAACCTATAACTTTACGCATTACGAAAACCACTAAAAGGCCTCCCACTTAGCTAGCTAAATAGTAATAAAAAACAACATTAACTAGAATCCTAGTACTTTCTTTTGCGCGCGCATTGCCTGTTATTTCTTGTACCTTTGTTATTAATTCGGTTGTGTACGAATCAACAATACCCTTTACTATAATAATCCCTATAAAAAGCCTTAGTCTAATAATATTTTCCTTATAAAAGTATACTATTTAAAAGAGACCTTTAGAGGCATTCTTCCTAATACTAGCGCTATAGGAGTCTTTATAGTTAGCATTACTTAAGCCTAAGCCCTTTTATGCTTATTTCCCTTACTATAAATTCACTAATTTATAAGTTAATATAATATTGCCTTTAGCGCTAGAAAAGCATTATTACTAGGTTCTTTAAAGGTTCTTATAGTGCTTAGAGAGATTAAATCCACGTGCTACTAATAGTAATACTCTTCTTATTCTTAATTACTAATATAAACTATATAAATATAAACCTTAATAACCTAAGGAACTTACTAATTTAAGGCATAAAAGAGATCCCTATAACCTAATAATAGGGTTATTTATAGTAAGATCTTAAGCTAACTATAGTAGTTGCTTTTTTCCTTATAAAAACGTAACTTTATTAGCTTTATTAATATTTTAGTTACTCTTTAATTAGAAAACTATAAAAGGTTCTTTACAAAGCTAGTAAGGAATTTAACCTAAAGATCCTATAAAAGATTACTAGTTTTTACAAGCAGTGTTAACTTTATAGCAAGAGCCTTAGCTAATTTAAGTTTATTTTAAAAGATAACTATAAGTTTAATTATAAGATTATTATTAATATCCTCTAAATTAATAGTAAGCTAGTCCTTTATATTATAAATTCTGCTATAGCTTTCTAAGCTACCTATTTTCTTAAACTAAAGAAGCAAACTACTAGAGATGTTTAGAATACTATTAGAGCTTATTAGATTAATAGTTATCTTAGACTACCTAAATAAATTATTAATAATACTAGGAAGAATTTTATATTAGCTAAATTTTATTAATATACCTAAGGGTTAGTAATTAAAGTTAATAAGGTCCCTATAGAAGCTTATAATAGTGTTAGAAAGGTTAAAAGATATTACGCTTCCCTTTAATATATATATAGCATTATTAAAAGCAAACTTAGAGACTATATGTAGTAAAACTACCTTTTTTAAATAGCTATAAAAGCTATTAATAACTTTACTAGCCTAAATAGCCTTATTCTAACACTTCTTATATTTAGGGCATATTTATAACTATTATAAGATTTACTACTAGTGTTTTCTATTATTTAACATACTAAAGCAATTTATAAAGCTACCTTTAAAGCCTATAAATTACTTATAAAGCACTAGATTAGTAATGCCCTTACTTACTATAATAGGCCTAGCACTCTCTTAACCTACTAGATCCCGCTATAATTTAAGGTATAGGTTTAGCATAAGAAGGGTAGTTAGTAAGGTCCTTATAAACTCTTAGCTATAAAAGGTATAACTTATATAGTAAAGATACCTTTAGGACTAATAAAATTTAGATTTATTATTATAAAGCTATTTCTATATAATTTAAATAATCTAGAGATTATAGCTAATAAAAAGACTCTTCCTCCTTTACTTACTAATAAAAATAAAGAGGATTATAATAATTAACTATATAAACTAATAAAGAGAGTTACCTTTAACTTTCCTAATAAAAACACTATTAAAAGGCAGCCTATTAAGCAAGGCAAAGGCAGACTATAAAAGACCCTTCTAATTAACTAAGACTTTAAGAAATTAATACTTTAAGGCACTTTACTTACTAAAGCATTTCTTACTATAAAAAAAGAAGAAGATCTTGCCCTTACTTATTAACTTTACTAGTAAGGCATTATAAAAACTATAGGAGTACCTTTTAAGGCATCCTAATAAAAGGAACTTAATACTTTACTCTAGTAAGAAGTCTTCTAACTTAAGATTTATAATACTAAAAAACATAGTATATAATGTATTTTTAATAGCTATTTTATAGATAAAATTAAAGGCAAAGGCACCCTAGCACTATATAAAAAATTATAACTTATAGTGTAAGCTTATAATAATACTAGTAAGCAAATAATCTTAACCTAGGCTCCTATAATTTAATAAGCAAGTTAATAGTTAATTATAACTTTATCTTCCTTACTTGTAAAGAGAAATATCTTTATTAAGCTAAGAGATATTACATAAGCCTATATTTAATTTATTATAAGCCTTAACTATAAGATCTTATACTAATTACCTAAAGAAGTTAGAGATTAGTATTCTCCTAGCATAATTATAGTAATTATTAAGCCTCTTTACAAAATCCCTAAGGCTAGCATATATTAGTAGGCAATATACTAGAAGTATTATTATAAGAAGTTATTTATAATACCTTTTATGTATAACCCTTGCCTTCTTATTAGCAGCTTTATAGATAAATTTAGTATTATAAGTATATAGACTAATAATACCCTTATCTTAGCTAATTAACTATTTTTTAATTAAGAAGAAAACAAACTATAAGCTACTAAATTCCTTACTAAACTAAAGGAGAAGCTTATAATAAACTACTCTCTAATCTTTAATAGTTATAAGCTTACTCTTAACGCTAATTCCTTTATTTCTTTTTGCTAAAAAGAGTAGATTAGTAAGCTTTAACTTATTAATAAAGATTTAGAGAAGCGCTAGGAGGAATATTATTAATAAAGAGCTTATAGAGTGTATATTACTATAATTTATTAACCTAAAGCCGCCTTTAACCTTTCTTTTATAGTATAAAGGCAAGATCTTATAGATAAGGATATTAAATTCCTTAATAAGAGGCTTTAGTAGCAAATAAATTACCTAGATTAAGGGCTATGTTATATTCTAATTAACCTTAAAAGAGCAAATCTCTTTATTTTTATTAATAAATCCTTTGCAAATAATAAAGACTTTAGCTCTTAGATTAGATACCTTATTATAATTAGAAATAAGGACTTTAGTAAGGCCTAATTTATAATAAAAGGCAATGTTATTATATATAGCTTAACAAAGTGTAAGTGTGTTACACGCAGGGCCCTTACTTCTAAATTATATAGCATAGTTTAAGGTGCTAATATAGCCTACGCAATTAGTATAACTATTAAGATAATTATAAACTAGCTTAATCTGCCTAAAATTCTAATAATACTATGTATATGTCAGGACTAGAAAGCCACGAGGTTGCCTCAGGCCAACAGGATTTATTTGCACAAGCAAGCCTCTGTTAGACTCGCGTTATATAACAAGGTTATTCGCCGCGTATAATTACTAGACTTATAGCAAGGTATAACTGCTAGACTTATAGCAAGGACTAAAGGCATGTAACACTTATAATTATATAAGCATAGACCTCTAACTAGATTAGAAAAAGGGGGCAAGAATTAAGACTATTACCTATTACTATATACCTTTAAATAAGCTATAACTTTCTTAATCTCTTACTTTAATATCCCTAACTTATTTATAATAATTTTAATTCTTCTATTTATATTAAACTATTAGATTAAGAAAGTTACTATAGTTTAGACTTATAACTTAATATATAATAGTAGTAAAGTTACTAGAGAAGGCGCTAAACCTACGCAAAGACCTATAGCTATGCCTAGAGCTAGTATTATATTTAAATTACTACTATAACCTATTACACCCTTTATTTAGTAAGAGCCTATAATAGCTATAAAAGACACCCCTATTAGTAATAATTATAATACTAAAATCTTAGCGCTTTAAGAGTATGTTAATTAAGTAAGAAAGAAGTAGTAACTTTAAAAACTTTAAGAACTTATATATAATATTAATAATAAAGAATTACTAAAGAAGAATATATTTATAGCTCCTATTATACCTACTACGTATTATTTATAGCAAACCTTTATATAAGCTTCCCTTAAGTAGCCTTCTTATAGTAGCTAAAATACTCTTTAATTAAAGACTTTTATTAGTAACTATAAAGTATAATTTATAATAAATCCTTATTAATTCGCTATTAACTTTATAAAGGTCCTATATACTAGCACCTGCCTTACTAGTACTATAAAGTAATATTAGGCTATAGGAGAAAAGATTTATAAGAATTATATTAAAAATCCCCTCTTATAAACTAACTTTTATAACTAGCTTAAAGGAGGCCTAGATAATTAAGAGAGTTATTCCCTTAGCATATAGTTAAAGCTTATTAGCTTTAAATAAGTAAATTATACTAACTTTAAAAGATTCCTTAAAAAATAAAAATAAACTTATACTAAACTCCCTTTTTAATTAAACATAGAGAATAAAATAGGCTTTTTTTAAACAGGCCTTAACTATAGCTTAAAAATATATCTAATTAGCGGCGCACAAGCAGTAAATTAGTATAAACTTATTAGTAAATACATCTCCTATTATAAATCTAATAGTAATAAAGGTAACTATAATAATTCTTCTAGGTATAATAAGAGAAAAACTTAGGCAGACTTTTTAGAAAAAGAAACTTTACTAAACCTAAAGGGAAAGAGTAATAACTAACTAAGTACTTTATAGCAAAGCTAGGAAAAAGAGGCTATATATTATAAGTATAAAAAAAAGGGCTATATAAGACTAAATTGCCTAGAACCTAACTATAGTATTTATAAGAAAAGCAGCCACACTATTACTATACATAAAAGTAACTACTTTAATCTAGTAACTTATCTAAATACTACTAGACTTAATATAAAGGAGAAAAAGCCTTATGCCTAGGAAAGCGCCCTAGCTTTAGGGACTAATATAAGATTTTGTATTAAAGCATCCCTAAGGCTAGGAAACCGCTAGGTTATAGTAAAGTTAGCGCTAGCTAATACTAGTACTACTTATTTTATTATTTATCCTAAGTTACTAATAGAGATAAATTAAAAAAAAATAAGAAGAAGTAATTTACTAATAGAATTAGCAAATACACTACTAGAACACTATAGTATACTTAATATACTTTATAAAGTATTTAATAGTATAGGTTATAAAAAGATTTATTATGTAAGCTACTATATAGCTAAGACTTTAGAAGACCTTCTCCTAGGAATAGATTAGTTTAGAAATAAAGATTTATATATACTATTATAGTACACACAAGAGTAGATTTTCCCTATTATAAAATAATATATTAAAGTTATTATATTAATAAGGTAACTATATAAAGAGATAAAAGAGTTATTTATAATACTAATGCTTAGCGCTAGCTTCTTAAAAAAAACAAACCCTAAAGACCTAAGTATACCTAAGAAGAAATTAAGCAGCAAGACACTTACAAAGAAGCTGCCTAAGTATTATGTAAATTTTATAGATATATTTAACCTTAAAAAGGTAGCTTTATTACCCTCCTTAGAAGGTTATATATATTTAATTAAAATTAAAGGAGACTAAAGACCCCTATAGGGTCTAATATATAACCTTATAAAAAGGGAGCTAGAAAAGCTCCGCAAGTACCTTATAATAGCATAGGAGAGAGGCTAGATACACTATTTAATTAGTCCTACTAGCGCCCTAATTCTCTTTATTTTAAAAAAAGGAGGCAAATTATACCTATATATAGATTATAAAGGCCTTAATAAGATTATACAAAAGAATTAGGCCCCTATACTACTAATCTTAGAGATTCTTAATAAATTAAAGGAAGCTAAAGTCTATATAAAGTTTAACTTAAAAGACACATATAATTAGCTTTATATTAGCAAAGAAAATAAGTAAAAGACTGCCTTCTGTTATTAATATAGTTACTATAAATATCTTATAATACCTTTTAGTCTTATTAACGCCTTAGCTACTTTCTAAGAATTTATTAATAACACCCTCTTAGGGCTTATTAATTTAATTTATATTATCTACCTTAATAATATTCTAATTTATAGTAGTAATCTAACAGAGCATAAGTAGTATGTTTACTAAGTCTTAGAGAGGCTACGTTTAAAGAAGCTTTATACTAACCTTAAGAAGTGTAAATTCTTAACTATAAAGGTTAACTTTCTTAGCTATATAGTATTAATAAAAGGAATTACTATAAAGCTAGAGTAAGTTAAAGCAGTAGTAAATTAGCTAGAACCTTATAGTATTAAAGATATATAATTATTTCTTAGGTTTACTAGCTTCTATTATTATTTTATTTATAAATATAGTAAGATTATAGCCCCCCTTACTAATTTAATAAGAAATAATATAATAAAGCTACTTATATTAGGTCCCTATAAGTGTAAGGCATTTAAGACGCTTAAGTAAAGCTTTATTATAGCACCTATTCTAGTATATTTTAATCTAGCCACGCTATTAAGAATAGAGACTAATATATTATACTTTATAATTAGTGTAATTCTTTTACAAAAGCAAGAAGACTAATAGCATTTTATTATATATATATTAAGGAAGCTACTAGGTGCTAAAGTACACTATTTAACTCCTAATACTAAGCTACTAGTAATCTAAAAAGCCTTTAAGAATTAGAGACATTATATAGCCTATAGTACCTAACTTATTTAGGTTATTATAAATTATCTTAATTATAAGTATCTTATATTAAAGCCTAAGCTTACTAGCAGGCAAGTATAAGCCCTTAATAAACTTAATTTATATAACTTTATAATTAAATATAAGCTAAGGGTTAAAAACCTTACAGACCCTTTATCTTATAGGTTAGACTATAATACTAGCATTAAAGACATAGGAGCTTCTTAAGCTTTATATTTTTTATCTAAGTTTATTAGTATAAAGTTAAAGTAATTAAGCTTTAAACTACCTCTAACTAAGAAAGAAATAATTACTATTAGTATAGTCTTTAGCCCGCAATGCTTAGAGAATGCTATAGCCCTTAAAGAGCAAGTATATAGTATAACTACTAAGAGAGCAACGCTTATAAGCGGCTCTTTAAAATAGTTTAAGATATTATTAGAGTTATAAATACTAATTCTACTTAATAGCCTTATACTAATAATAAGTTAATATAGCGGCGCTCTTATAGCTAGACTTTGCTTCCTTAGTTAGCATCTTATATAGCATAAAGCTAATACTATAAAACCTCTAAAAGCAGCTATATATAATAAATTAAGCTAGGTATAGCAAGAGGACGCCTTTATTTTATAAACTAAGTAGCTTGTTTAAAGCTTAGAGAATACCTATAGCCCTTAAGCTTAAAATATAGGAGAAATCTCTAACCCTTTAAATAATAAAATAAGAAAAGACTAAGAGAATACCTCTAGCCCTTAAGGTTATAGTAAAGAGGCTATCTCTAACCCTTTAGTTAGAAGCTT